>APFE030284465.1:241875-310114 GCA_000404065.3 Pinus taeda
CCTCCTTATTTACAGACGCTGCTATTAATGCATACGCTTTGCTGTTCTTGTTTTCCCAGATGGCAAGCTCTTTGTCTGATGTAGGCTTTTCTGGGTCACTGTCTCCTTCTCCGACACACACTCGTTTCCACAGCTCATTGAAAATGAGGTTGTGTTGTACCATCCGGGACCAGTCAGGATAGTTCTCCTTGCTAGTGAGAACTATTCCTATCATAGAGATGATTGAATGCATTCTGTAAAGGTTACTTCTACTGATATAAAAAACTTTTGCTGATATATACTTCTGATGGGAAAAAATTACTCTTAAAAAACTTCCGCTGCTTTTAAAAAAATGATTTTGTTATGGAGAAAAAATCATTAAATTCTGCTACATATCTCTGTAAAAGAGCACTTCACTGTAATATATAACCCCAATATTCAAAGTTCTGCTACTGGAAAAGAGCGCTTCACTGTAATATATTGTTGTCACAGATATATATAACACCAATATTCACACTTCTGCTATATGTATCATAGGGCTAACCACATTTCGACAAGATTTCATACGGTAGTCATGAATGCAAATAAAATGAAACCATCAATCCTCTTAACCAATACAATATGCGTTTTACAAATGGGCGTCCTCAAATAGTGAAAGTAGATAGGCCACATACTGTTTTACATCACAATCGATTTCAAAAATCCTTTCTACACTGTTTTACATCAGCGACAGTCTTTCAACAGGCAGTGGCAGTCTTTCAACAAACTGTTTTACATCAAAATCGATTTCAAAAAATCCTTTCTACATTGTTTTACATCAGCGGCAGTCTTTCAAGCGGCAGTCTTTCAACAGGCAGTGGCATTCTTTCAACATCAAAATCGATTTCAAAAAATTGTTTTACATCTCAATCGATTTTAAAAAAAAAACTGTTTACATCACCATCGATTTTTTATTTATTTAAAAACGGTTTTATATCACCAGCACCACACCGTTGGCAACTCCATAGTGGCAAACGCACCAGCACCACACCGTTGGCAACTCCACAGTGGCAAACGCACCAGCACCACACCGTTTCAAATATTAGACAAATGAACAGCAAACGCACCAGCACCACACCGTTTCAAATATCAGACAAATGAACAGCAAACGCACCAGCACCACACCGTTTCAAATATCAGACAAATGAACAGCGTTTCAACTATTAGACAAATGAACAATGTTTCAACTATTTCCACCAGCGTTTCAAATACCAGAGATTGAACAACGTTTCCAATATTTTAAATACAGCGTTTTCAAAAAAAAAAAAACAACTGTCACGCTTCCAGCTCAATGGTACAAGGCACAATAGATTTCAAAACAATGTTACCAGGCTCGTGGTGGTGCTCCGATACACACAGCGTTTCAGCCAGCTTTTCAAACAGGCGTTCCAATGCTTTGAATTTCCAGGTGTTTCAATGAAGGCAGCGGCAGTCGTTTCAATGAAGGCAGCGGCAGGCCTTTCAATGAAGGCAGTCTTCAGTCTTCAGTTATGTCAGAGACTGAGCAGCTCTCAGTCATGAGTTACAATTATTCTGGGACCTGTGCTCTGATACCATGTCAGGCCAGGGTAACTCCAGAATAAATGAGCGAGAGAAACTGATTGTTTTATTCATTAGGTAACCTACATTTATATACATAAACAAAACGGATCAGTTCATCTTCTGGATGACTGTCCAGTTCACCCATCCGTTTCGGATTAGGTGTCAACAAGATGTATAATATTAGGAGGAGCTTTGGAGAGATGATCCATCTCTCTTAAGATCTTAGGTGGAGGGTAAAGTGAGAGTAAACACCTCGTAGTATTCGGGATACTTGGTTAGGACCCGATGGGTAGTACTTTGTATGGTGTAGGTTTGGCTCTAAGATCTCCCAAAGGTAGTGTGTCTACTAGTCCAATGGAAGGAATATCTTATTTTGTAGAATGAGAATATTGACTAGTTCTATGCATGCATGCTTTCATTGTTAAGTACCTTGACCATTCGAACATAAAACAATTGTAATTAAGCAGTTTTATCAAGAGTGAAATTTGTTTTTTATAGATATATGTAACGACCTATCTATAAATATAGAGAACACAAGAATAATAGCAGGCATACGATATATGCATATGATAGCTACATATGCATGTGCCGCATACACTACACTAGTATTTATATACTAAATTAACTATAAGTATTAAATATCATGACACTTCTTCAAATAGAAGTTCTATTCACCCATCAACACCCATATTGCTTAATGTATCATGATTAATGGGTAGATACTAAATTTAAAATGTATAATGTAAACATAACTATAAAAGGATAGATGTTAAAAATTAAGCTAAATCCTAAAAGATGGTTATATAATTATATATTTTAGATTATTAATAAAATTATAATAATAATAATATAAAAGTAAGGTACTTAGTATAACCTTATGATCTTTATATTAAAAAGAAGTACTTTACTAAACCATAAAAGAAATATATTTTATTAATCATAAGAGAAATATATTTCATTAAATCATAAAAGAAATATATATATGATACGTGACATGGAAGGGTGTCACAAGGAGGCAAAGCGGTGGGCTACTAGTGGAAGAGTGGCCACCGGCAAGAAACAAGATATAAACCACAAAGAAGAATTTTGGAAGGGAGCGGGGAGGAAGGAAAAGAACAAAGGAAGGGGAAACTGAAGAGGGGAGGACATCCATAAACTAGAGTTACCAACAGGAAGAGCGCGGATTGTTCTGAGGTTTCTGGGCACGGGGGAACAGTTTGCTTCAACTAAGAAGCTTACTGGACTGAGTAGCGAGGTTCTGCTCAGTTTGGCTGGATGGATTCGGTCTTTTGGTAACCGAAGCAGGGTAGCTGGAGGCATCATCAACCGCAGTTGCACAGGTAGGTACCCTCATCAATTATGTTAGTTAATTTGTAAAATTTCAGGAAATTAATTACAGGCTCATGATGAAAAACTCTTTACTATATTTACAATGGCTTTACGGTCGTTTCAATATAGAGGTGACCTCAATGTAGTCTATACTAAATAACTGTGTAGAATCTAGTTTCATTTTATATGTTATGTAGATAAACGAAGAATGTAAGAATTAAAGCCAAACATGAAACATAACTTAATATGTGATTAGAATTGGAAGCTTGTGATTGTATCAATTTTACATGAATAATAGTTTAATGATTTTTTTATGCACTTATAGTTTGAATGACATAAGAATTGACGAATGTCCCACAGTAATGATTTGGATCCATAAGCAATTGATGAAGACCCACCCTCGATTGCTTACGATCATTGTACCTCGCCATCCTCATCGAGGAAAAGAAATTGCTATGGTAAGCATATAAGTCCTTCTTGAGTTCATGTCATAATGTTTTGAAATTTTATGGTTCTAAATATTGTTGTAATGATTGCTTTGGACCATAGTGAGAATTAGTACAATTCTAAAGTTAATCGTTTTCTAGAAGTTTTTCTTGCATTTATATTGTATGTTAGACTGAGAAGAAGATGTTGGCTTTATATTACCATAACGAAATGTTATTTTTTTTTAATAAATATAAAAGGTTTGGAAAATGTTAGAAACACTTGAGCAAGTTTTCACTATGTTTGGCAACCCATGTATTATTAATTAATGATTTTGGATGAAGAAATTGAATAAAATTGGACAAAAAATTCGTTTAAACCTATAACTACCTACTTCTATAGAGTATTATGATTTTTTTATATTTTATATAAATATGTTGGGGGGGCCGCGGGGGGTGTTGAAGAAAGTGTAACTAGGTTTGGTCTTCATGATGACATGATCTTTGTATTTGATGTAATAAAAGGAAATAAATTATTTCTGTAATCTTGCTACTTGTGTTTCATGAGCAAGAATGTCTCTAGGTAAAAGACTTCTTGATGTCTTTAGGATTTATTGTTATGTCAAAGAGTCATGTCGTGAATGGAGAAGCTCCTTTGTAGCCTATGTAAAATGTATTGGTGTCAAACCAACCCTCCAAGACCAAGAAGAACCCTCCAAGAGCAAGCTCACCTAAATCTGCAAGCAAAACAACAAAGGAATGTAATGTTGGCTCCATTATGAATTAAATAAATTAATATAAGTCATGTCCGCTTGGGTAAGAGACACAACAGTTCGTGGCTCACGTCGGCTCAAATAAGATGACGCAAATCACTATAAATACCCAATGAAGTTATTCGCAAATCGCAGAGAAGAGAACTCACATTATCTTTTGAAATGTCGATAGGTGCAGGAAGGCATGGCTTGGGTCTTGGATGGGTTATAGGTCGATGGGTGCAGGCAGGTGCAACCTTGAACATGACATGGCCGCAGGCAAGGATTCGGTTAAGACAGTGAAACCCTCTCTACAGTCTCGACCTAGGATGAAGACATAGTGATGATAATGATCTTGGATAAAGGCACAGTGGTAACGATCTAGGATAAAGGCACGGTGATAACCATCTCGGATGAAGGCACAATAATAAGGATCACGGACAAATGCACAGTGATAAGGATCTCAGACAAAGACGGATCTTGCGTAGCAATCCTGACTCATAGATCTGTGCTCTTGTTAATCCGCAATGGTTGACGTTGTTCTTGAAATCGACGTTGTAGTCTTGATCATCGTAATCTCGTATTCATAGTTGTCTCAGCATTAACGTAAGGTTGATAATCTAAGATGATGCCACAGTCCTAATGAGATATGTATAGTGAAAGAATCTTGGCATGATTGTATCAGTGTTTTTAAAACTGGCCTTTTTAACTGGTAACCGGTCAAATCGGCCGGTCAGCAAGGCCACCAGTTGGAACCGGCTGAAAAACCCGGTCAGGAAGGTGATGTTGCGGATTTTTGGCCCTAACCGGTCCTAACCTGCTGGTTTAGGACAAAACCGGCCAGTTTGTAGTCAAACCGGCAGGTTACTATATAATGTTTATGTGAATGAGCTAGGTTGGTTCAACTAACATCAAACTTTCAAGCTGTGCAGCTAGTAGAGGTTGTGAGTCAAATGAAACAAGCTTGAGTTGGAAACAACGTTCATTACCACTTAAAGTCCACCTACATCTTGAAACAACTACATTTTACCTACAAGCTCCTTGTTTCATAGTAGATCTTTAGCTTGTGTTGTTTAAAGCCTTTTTGGCATTGAGCTTATGACTTGTGAAATTTGTGGAGTGTTGCTAAGCCTTAATTTTCCATCTACTAGTCCCTCTGTTATTATCATCTCAAGTCTTTTGTTGAAGTTTTCAAGCTTTGACACACCTCCTCAAAAGTTATTCTCATTGTGACACTTTTCATGTCACTTAAACTTAGAACTTGCTAGTACTAGCAACATTCACTAATTTTTGGTAACCTTTCATCTTTGTAATATGGCATGTATCATTGAAGCTTTTAACTTTTTAATACTTATGATAAGGTGAAAATCTCCTAGACTTTGAACCTTGTAAGTCTGTGTCATTTGATCAACTGCCTCTATCTTTTGATTTTTTATATCAACCTATGGCACAAAGTTATCAAGTTTTGAAGTTCAAAGTTACCACAACACGTTGCACAATGATGTACCTTTGGGTATCAATAAAGGTGCAAAAAGACCATAAGAGCCATAAAGCAAAAGAAACAAGTTTGGAACTTTCAATAATGTGCATTAGATCACATGTAAATGAAAGATTGAAAACTCCAATCCTTATGATAGGGAGCAAAAGGAAAAGAATTTGCAAGTGTTTCATTTTGCAAGCTACTTAAACTTTCAAAAAATCTCAACCTCACAAGAAAGTAAAACTTCAATATCAAGTAAATTTCAACAAGGAAAAGGGCTTATCATGATAAGTTGTAAATGAAAGCGACATGTCGCAAACATCATAACAACTAAAAGATTCAACTCATGCAACAAGACACATAAGAATGGCTGAAAAGATTCAACTCACACAACAACACACATAAGACAAATCAATAGCGATGCGCCACATCACAAGTTGTAGATCAAGCTGAGGCATCCTCAAACCCTAAACCAGATGATGTCTATGTAGCTCCTGTGTCTAGTAGTGGTGATGAACTTGATGATTGATCATGTGTACACTGTAGACTTGTAGTAGGCCAATGGCCTCATAGCTTGTAGCATTGTTTTTGGACTTTATAGGCCATTTAGAGGCTCATTGCTTATGTATTTTACTGTTTTGTCGATGATATGTATTGCACTCGGTGCCATTTTGATATATTCACCTTTAAATGGTATATAAATGAACAAACTTTGCATATTTTGTCTCTATTGGCTTGGAATCATGGTTTTAAATCTTAAAAATAGTTTTGTTTCATTAAAAATTAATTATTTAATGTATTTTTCTAAAACTAGTTCGTTCAGACCTAATCTGTCCCGGTTCGACCGGTTCCGGTCGGTAAACCGGTTCATTAGGTGGATCGGTCCGGTCACCAGTTCCGGTTTTAAAAACATTGGATTGTATCTAGTAATAAAACTTAGATCTAGCACCTCGATGAGTAGAGGATCTCGACAAGATCTCTGTGATATATTATATATATATATATATATATATATATAATATTATATATATACAGAACCTTATCATGAGCATGGACAGAACATGAGATCATCTTAGTGATTGCTCTATTCCAAGGATGCAGATCAATAAGGGTCCTAGAGCATCAAGTGAAGTTGTAGTAGCTGTGTGATGTCAAGAACGTGATGATCTTACTATGAAAGATCTCATCAAGAAATATTGAGGATCTCTGTGATGTAGCAGTAATCTTAGTAATGCAGATGTATTGACTTCAGGGCTGTAGTGAAGACGATGTTCAGAAAGGTGAAGGATTGATGTCTTGGTCTTGGAGTGGCAGAGTGTGTCAAGGATCATGGTCTTGGTATTCATCAATGGAATCTGTATAAGAAGTTTTGCTTGGGTTTTCCTCTCCAAGAGGGAGAGTTTTTGGCCTTGGTAGATAGCCAAACATTTGTGTTCTTGTCTCTTTTGTTTTGGTAGCAATTTGATGAAGTTAACAAACACACGCTAATAATGAAGTAAACTTCAAACTAAGATAAATTGTTTAAAGACTTCCCAAATTGTTATCATGTTAAAAGAAGAATCGACTTAATATGCATGCCCTAGATTCTTCAATAGGGGGGAGGGGGGTGTAGTTACCCCTCTTAAATATAAATTTTACTTCGTCTTTGTTCTTCATTTATTATTAATTCAAGTTAGATAATGTCTTTGGTAGTCTCTTTTTCTAGGCCATTTCCACAACAATAGAGTGACATGCTTTATATGTCTAGTTTTTCTTGTCTTGCGTTGATTTTTTCAACTTGTTATTAGAGTTAGACCCTAGTTCCTTATGCAAAAGGCTCCTTCTGCATTATTTTGTTATGGATGCCATTGATAGAATTCTTTGACGACTTTCACCAACTAATTCAGAGACAAGGAGTTTCAAAGCATTGTGTTACAACCCAAGAAGGCTAGTAGACTATGATATCATGGAGTAGGTCGTGGATGCTGTTCTTTCTACATATTTTGATGCAGATTCTTCCATTGAGAAGCATGTTTTGAGGCATTTCGCTCTTCCCTAGAAATAACTACATATTTGGAGGCATTGCCCATCACTTTGGGTCATCTCACATCACACTTGGCATTTCTAGATATGTTGAGCCATGACAAATCAATTTGTGGGCTTTTGGCATCATTTACAACTTGCAAGGAAAGATAGAGATTTCTAGGGAGCACCCTCATGAAGATTGACATTTGTAATGTAAAAATTGGTCAAAGACTCAACATAGAAGAAACCTCCCTCATATTAAGGAATTATTCACGATTATCATGGCATATTGAAAGGATATATTGTTAAATCTCTTAATAACAACCCAAATTTATTTTCTTACAACAATTTTTATTCCCAACAACTTATTTATTTAACCTAATAAATTTTGAATTGTTGAAAAGTAAGATCACTAGTATTTTCAACTCTAGAAATTTAAATATGCAGTAGAAATGAAACAATGAGATCAATCACACATTATAATAGATAAACATCCACAATGATTCTCCTTCATATATTAATCTACAAAATCAAGGTTTTGACCCACAACGAATTTACAAAGAAAAATACAATGACTAGAACCTACAACTCGGCCCCATTGGAATAATTTGGACAAAGGAAATTTGGCGTGAAGGAAACTAGATGCTGAAGAAATTCGGCCCACCTCTCACCAGTAAATCAGTCATTGCACCTTTCCCTTGCTCAACCTCTACGTACTCACAAATCGACCTCCCCAACATCTAGCTTCCTTGCTTCAGCAATTCGACCTCCCCAACATCTAGCTTCCTCGCTTCAGCAGTTCGACCTCTCTAATCCCTAGCAAACTGGCCTCCTAGAGGCACTCCCAAAACTATCCTTATATTCTCTTTCCTTCTCCCTAGTCTAATTGAGCCTCTCACTCCAGAGAATTCGCTCTCTCCTTGAGAAAATCACTTTTCCAAACATGTTGTAGTTTCCTCTCTTCTCTATCTGTCTTCACCTCTCCCTTAGGCTTTCATTTATAATCTTCATTAGGCCCAAACCCCTAACCCTAATCGCTCTTCTAGAAGATCTATGAGATCAATGGTTGAGATTAATTCTAAGTCACATAAATAATTTTATTACTTATCCTTAGAAAATGACTTAATAGTTCACAATAATTAATTGACTTTAATTATTGTACTTTTCCTAAGTTAGAAAATAAAGACATAATTTAGTTACTCCACCAAACAAGCACCTAAAGAGGCAGTGAACCATCTCCTACATGCCAAGACATTAGGCCTATGCAGAAGACCTTCCAAAGCTACCATAATCTTCAACACATATGCACCAAGGAAGAGGATGGCTTGTTGACCCTAATAACGCTTCTTGTTACTAAATCGTTGAGGACTGGTGAGACTTAACCAAGCTTATCTATTATGAGACGATTCATGGCATAACTTTCGATCAAAGGACCTTTCATATCTAGTTTCATCAGCTTCTAACTAATTGGTATTTTGGGTAGTTCTGTTTTTATGATAATTTAGATAATTGGGGGCCCACACATTAGACTTGACTAAATATTCTTGACCTCGGTCACTCAGGTGGGACCAATGGGACCATTTTCACTTAGATCTGGAATGGTAGATTTTCCTATGCTTTTTTTCCTTTTTAGGAAGATTGTGTTTTGAAGGCATGACTTTAATTAATAACCGTATGTATTTGGCAAGTGCAGGTACTAGTTGTGGTTCCTAATTGGCAATTGAGGGGCTAAGTCATCTGACTTGATGACATGGGATACAAAGGACACAAAAATACAAGTATCTGTCATGTGACATGGAGACCCTTGGAAAAAGGACATGGAGGATTAGTATGTAGTTGTGATGTGACATGGAGGAAAAGGTACAATGCTATTATTCCATACAAGATGTTGGAATTTCTAAGTTTAACCCATTGGAAATTCTTCCTGTACTATCTGGTTTATTTCTTCCTACTTGTTTAATTACTTAACAAGTTAATATATCATGTAAATACTGAAAATAAACACAAGTACAGTATCAACATCTACAGATCTTCAACTGAAAGAAAACAAGCACACAAGTGACACCGTTATTTTTGGACCAATGTCCCCAGAAAAACCCAATGCAGGAAAACCGATGCAACTATTCAGAGGGTTTTATTATCATGCAGTTTTCAGAATACAACCAGGGTGCTAGAAATGGCTCACCCAACAGAGAATGCCCTCGGCAATAGTACCTCTCTTCGAAGACAGATATTCCAGCGGAATAATCATCGGATGAACAATCCCACAACAACAATTGTAGCTCCACTGCTCTGCGTCACTCTAATAGGGATTGCATCACCCTACCTGGCTCACCAGCTCCTAGTCTGTCCCACGAAATCCTCCCAGCCTCTTTGTCTCTGCGTCAGCTTTGCTAGCATATGCGTCAACTTCTGGAACTTCTGCGTAAGCCCCTAGAACCTCTGTGTCTCACATTCTAGCCTCTCCTGGCTCTACGCAGTTCCTGGCTGCCTCTGTTTAGCACCCAGCTGCCTCTCGCTGCTAATCATTGATTCTATCTCTCTTAGCAAACCCTGCTCTAGAGAATAGAATGATTGATCACTCTGGTGTGTTCTCGAACTAACCCTCAAGTCTCTTCTTATACTTTTCTCGTTGGTCCTTCAACGGCCGAGATTAAATCTCTAATCAGTGGCTAAGATTAGATTTGGCTTGATCCATGACTTTTGGAACATTCTAACCCAGTTTTATTTTAATACCCATTAATATTTTATTTTTCCTAAGTTTAGACTTAGGAACTCCATTAAAAATATTAATTATTATAATATCTCCCAAACTGGTTAGAATTTGCCAAAACCATTTCTGGGTCTTGGAGATCTCATGTGCTTTAGCCTCTCCACCTATTTTCATGGCTAGAGCACATCCGATGCTACCCCAAATAAACACTCCCTCTTAGCGAGGACTGTGCTCTAATAATACTCTACACTGAGTATCACCCTAATTATCCAACAACGGTCTTTGTGTTGATGCTAGGCCTCCCTGCCCAACATCCTCTGTACTGCTGCATCTTGTACTGCTGCCCATGGCCCTGCCACTGCCATTGCTGCATCCGTACGGTAGCTTCCTCTGCATCCGTGCTGTTGCTGGTCCATACTCCCAACACTGCATCTGGACTGCATCCCCCTCTCATCATGCTGCCCATAGAATTGCCATTGCTAACTGTTGCACTGCAACTCAGTTACCGAGAAGTAGGTAACTTATCCACCCAACTTTGACATCCTTGTCAGGCTAGAGACAGTTCCACTGCTGAAGCTCCCTCTGCCGTTGACAAGTGCTCCCTCTACTGACCTTTGCATTGTTGCAACAACTCCCTGCATCTCGCATCATTGCACACCTCTCTGTACCATCCTGGACTGGTACAACACTCTCGTGCCTTTGGCACTATTGCAGCCTTCTAGCCTCGTGCCATCCCGGGACTCTTGCACCGTAGCACTCTCTGCCGCTCCATCCACATCCATCTCTACTGACATCTGCCAATCCTACTACTTCTCTTTGGGGCTCCCGTAGAAAGGAATCCAAGAGGTTGGGTACCTCAAGGATCCTGCCCCTGATTGCCTGTAGTTCGTCTGATTATAGCTCGATGTCTCCCCACTTCTTCTCAAGTGGCACATGAACACTCATGGCACAATCATCATCCTCTTCGACTTCTTTCGCCGCCCTCGCTGGCGCTACCTTCTTCTCAGAAGCCTCTCCCTTACTCTTCTTCCTAGGACACTAGTTCGCAAAATGACTCAGTTCCCCACAATGGAAGCATTTGACCTTGGAGGGGTCCTTCTTCTTCCTCTTTTCCTACTTTCTCGCAAATGGTAGAGCCGCATCCTCTTCTTCCTCCTTCTTGATTCTGACCCCTCGCTACTCCCCGCCTTGGTCAGTTGTCTGATCTCTTCTTAACGAAGGGCCGCCCACAGTTTTTCCTGATCTGGAAGCTTCGACTTGCCCAGTATGCTTTGGACAAATACTTCCTAATCCTCGGAAACTGTGTTCAGTGCGGTCCTCACCAACATCTCCTCATCCGGTGTGACCCCTATGGAAGTCAGCTGGTCGCGGATCTCCTTCAATCGACTGAGGATGGTATCTATCTATTCTCCCTTCTGCATTTGGTATGACTGCAACTGATTTTCAAGTAACATCTTCCTCTGTGCAGAAGTATGTTGGTACAATTTCTTCAGCCCACATCTCATTTGCTGTATCCTTTTCAGTAATATGTGGCACCACATGATCCTTGACCCCATCAAGGATGATGCACTTTGCCCTGGCCATTGCTTCCTCGTACTTCTCATTTTCAGCTGGGTCAATTGGGATTGCTATTGTTTTCAAGGCGAAGTCCTTGATGCGATATCTGTCTAGAATGGACAAGATCTTGGCCTTCCAGACCACAAAGTTGGATGCTCCGTCCAGCCTATCCTGATCTCTTAGTCCATTCACAACCATCTCGTTGCTTTTATTTCGACTCCTCTGAGTCTCTCTACTTCCCTTTGGAAGTCCTCTGTTCGACACCTGCTGAGTCTCTCAACTTCCCGTCTGGAAGTTCTCGGTTCGACTCCCTCTGAGTCTCGATTTCCCTTTTGGAAATCCCTCTGTCAACGTCGAGTTGCTCCGCTCTGATCGTCTGTGTAACTGCACCACTGATCCAGATTCCTTGGCTAGAAATCCGCCTTGGCAGCAACTCCCTCCTCCTTGGTCTTGCCTTGTTAGGTACTGTTTTGACCACAATACCTCACCAGCGTCGCTCCACAAATTACCCACAGCCTCCTATGCCCCAACAACTGAAGGACTTAGCCTCTAGGCTCTGCAATCCCGACACCGACAAAATCTACACCTCCGGCCCACAACGACAATCTTTCCTAACTAAGAAAGATGACCGGGCATTGCGTAGGTCAGATATGCTCCTCTCTAACTTTGCATTGATCCTCGTCCTGGCTCGAGCTGATGATGCAGGCCCTCTGTGTCACCCCTTCCTTGCTGCTTTTTGCTAGGAACAACTTCTGTCACCGGGAGAGCTGTTTCTGTCGCTACTGCTCTGCTAACTGATGCCTTCAGTTATCCTGTGATCTGCAACCAAGCTCTGATATCATGTTGGAATTTCTAAGTTTAACCCATTGGAAATTCTTCTACTTGTTTAATTACTTAACAAGTTATTTACCATGTAAATACTAAAATAAACACAGGTACAGTATCAACATCTACAGATCATCAACTGAAAGAAAACAAACACACAAGTGACATCGTTTTTTTTGGACCAATGTCCCTGGAAAAACCCAATGCGGGAAAACCGGTGCAGCTATTCAAAGGGTTTTATTATTATGCACTTTTCAGAATACAACCAGGGTGCCATAAATGGCTCACCCAATAGAGAATGCCCTCGGCAGTAGTACCTCTCTTCAGAGATAGATATTCTGACTGAATAATCACCAGATGAACAATCCCACAGTAACAATTGCAACTCCCATTGCTCTACGTCACTCTGATAGGGACTGCGTTACCCTACCTAGCTCACCAGCGCCTAGTCTGTCCCACGAAATCCTCCCAGCATTGCTTCTTTGTCTCTGCGTCAACTTTGCTAGCCTCTGCGTCAAATTTTGGGGCTTTTGCATCAGCCCCTAGACCCTCTGCATCTAACACATTGGCCTCTCCTAGCTCTGCGCAGCTCCTAGCTGTCTTTGCACCCAGCTGCCTCTCGCTGTTGATCACTGATTCTATCTCTCTTAGCAAACCCCACTCTAGAGAATAGAATCACTGATCACTCTGGTGTGTTCTCGAACTAACCCTTAAGCGTCTTCTTATACTTTTCTCGTTGGTCCTTCAACGGCCGATATTAAATTTCTAATCAACGGCTAAGATTAGATTTGGCTTGATCCATGACTTTTGGAACATTCTAACCCAGTTTATATTAATACCCATTAATATCTTATTTTTCCTAAGTTTAGACTTAGGAACTCCATTAAAAATATTAATTTTTTTAATATCTCCCAAACCGGTTAGAATCTGCCTGAACCATTTCTGGTTCTTGGAGATCTCATATGCTTTACCCTCTCCACCTATTTTCATAGCTAGAGAACATCCGATGCTACCCCAAATCAACACGAGGAATATACGTATATTGTCAATACTATTAGCATTCGTCATGTCACTTGCAGGAATTTAACCTGCGTGAATTCCATATGAGGAATATGCGTATACTATCAATACTGTCAACATTCGTGATGTCACTTACGGGAATTGAACTTGGGTGGGGAGGATTCAATTCCTTTCTTCCCAACCACCCAGGATAACCCCAATTGAGACACACACACACATAGCATATTCAAAGAACATATTCACTAAGGAAGTGGAGGGTTTGTTAAAAGTAGTAGAGCTTCTTGCTACTAAATGGTTAAGGTCTAATGAGACTTAGTCAAATTGGTCTATTACTAAACGATTCATGGCACAACCTTCGATCAAAGGACCTTTCATATCTAGTTTCTTCAGCTTCCCAGAAACTGCTATTATGTGTAGTTCTATTTTTTATGATAATTTAGACAATTGGAGGGCCACACATCAGACTTGACTACATTTTCTTGATCCTGGTGAAAAAGTGAGTCCAACAGGACAATTTTCCCTCAGATCTGAAATGCCACATTTTCCTATGGTTTTTTGCTTTTATGGGAAGATTGCCTTTTTAAGGCACGGCTTTAATTAGTAACCATATGTATTTGGCAATTGCAGGTGCTGGTTGTGGATCCTAACTAGCAATTGAGGGGCTAAGTCACCTGACGTGATATCATGGGACACAGAGGACATGGAAATATAAGTATCTATCACGTGACACGGTGACCCCTGGAACGCGACATGGAGGGATATATATATTATATATATATATATATATATATATATATATATATGAAATTAGTGAATTACAATTAATTTTTGAATTATAGATAAAAGATTAGTTTAGAAACTAAAACATTTACGTGATGATGATACAATTCAATCATCCATACAACTAGTGCTATATCAGTGATGATAAATTGACAACCACACAAGAAATTGACAACAAAAGAATGATTTTTCCAACATTTGAAGCTATTGTTGCAGCCCCATTTCTAACAAATGGAACACTTGCATATGCAGATGAAATTGAAGGATGGGGGACATTATCAATGTGGGCATTCCTCCCCTTCCTTTTCTCTTTTCTAGCTTCCCTTGGTTGAGCCATGATTGATGTGATACGAAGAAAGAGGAGATCATTGTAGGAAATACAAATTGCTGTAGGAAAATCAGACTGCTGTAGCAAAAATAGAAAAATATGGATGGAAAATCCACTTACCAGCACTTTGATTCTTCTCTAAAACTAGTTACTCTCCCTTATGCGCACTCCAAATCCTCCCACACCTCCAAAAACTCAACCAAATGAGTGAAAAACAGGGGCGAAAACAAGTAGGCACATATCTGCAAATCATGACAGAGGCCTGACACGTGTCAGACATAAGTCAAGCTTGTGTCCTGCACAGGAGTTTGACTTGTGTCTGACACTTAGGAAAAACAGATTGCTGTAGCAAAAATAAAAAAATATGGATGGCAAATCAAGTTACTGGCACTTCACATGTCAAACACGAGTCAAACTGGTGTCCTGCACATAGGCCATGTGTGAAACTTGTGTCTGACACACGTTAGAATTGTGCTGTCTCCAGCATGAAGGATACAAGACACCAGGGGGCAGCGTCAGGGGCCCATGTCAGATAATTTAGCTGAGGGGCAATCTGAGTTTCCTTTGCATGGAAAAGTGAGGGCTTGAGTCGCATCTTTGTCACTGGTTTATGTATCAAGCCGGCACTTGGCATGGATCTGAATCATGTCTCTGGGAAAATTTTCATGGATTATGACTTTAAAGCCATAAGTTGTAAAGTGATTCCTTTATTAAACCCTCATTTAATTATTTTAATCACATAAAATGGGGTCCAATTGTTTTAATGAGAGAGTGGGAGCTTTCACTAAATATCTTCAAAGCTAGAGAAAAATAAGATTTTCCATTTCAAGGAGGAGATAGGAAAATAAGATTTTTGTTGATGTTCCCATTCAATGAATGAGTAAAGAAAAGAAGATTTACTGCTTTTGCCAAAAAAATCAAGTTAAGGTTCCCTGAGGATTTCATTATTCTTTGGGAATAATAATTCTTGTGAGAAGACGAGAGGAGCACACAGCTGAAAGAGGATAGAGGTACAGGACATGGTTTTAATCAGTGTTATCCATGGGAAATCAACACTGAAATACAAAGATTTGTCAATTCATGGGGTGAGGAACTCGGCTATTCAGACTCCCTTCCAATCTTTTGACTGTTCAATTGTTGCATATTACGTTAATAAGTGAAAAGGATTATGAATTCTGTCATCACCTTGTTCAGTTCATTAATTAATATGATCTTCCATTCAAAGTGTTGCTTGAGGATTTAAATTTTGTTTTGAAGGCAATGTGTCCTATTATTTTCCTTGCTGCTGATACTTAGAAATTGAGAAAAAAAAGTCTTTTTCCTCAGCCGTTTTCCTCCTTGATGTTCAGACATATTTTCCGATTCAGCTCATATGATGAAAGATCAGGACTTGGCCGATGTAGATGCACCCCCTGATTGGGTATTTCTGGTTATCTGATGTGTGCTAATGAAGTCATGAGCTACTATGGATCACTCGTATTGCCATGTCAATGGCAGTATTCAAAGGAAATATGTTGATTTCGCTCTATAAGGATGAGTGTATACTTTTGCATAAAGAATATCTACTATATGTCTTGCCCAAAATGCTGAAATCCACAAATTGATTAACACTAGATGTGGTAAGCAAAAGGAAGCAAGTGCTGAGTATAACATTACAAAACAGGTGGACTTGTGGATGGAGGAAGCCATTCCACACCATCAATTGCTTTCCTGATCATGATGGACATAATTGATCATATTCTGGAATGTTTATAGTGTTTAAATTTTGCTTCTAATTACAGCTACACTTTTCAGTCTTTATTCAGGGGAGGAGGCTTTAGGTATGTGGACTCAATGTGCTATATATGTGGACACATCAGTAAAAAATCTCAACTGTTAGGTGTTGGTTTGGTAAAGCATAAGCACAGGGTTAGCTGTCTGGCCATGGTTTCCTAAAACAGTTGATTCAAATCAAATTCCATATAAGACAATGGAGTGAATTGCCTATTCGGAAAATAGAGATAAGGAACAGATTGCTAGGTTGAAACTCAGTATTTATTAATTGCTCCAAGACCACCTATACTTGCATAATAAACCTAAAAGCATTTAAATTACTGTTTTGGATGAGATTGAGTTCAGATAAAGATCAGCAATAAGATGATTTTGTGATTTAAAGAAACAGCAATAAAAGCTAAAACTCATTTTCTTGGATGGAAAACAGCAGTCTGGCGCCTTCTTCTAAAGCTACATAATAAATGGGTCAAAATTTGACAAAGAAAACAACAGAAAGATCACTTTTCCATGGTGAAATAAGGGACATAAAGAGGTATTTAGACTCAGAAAGGCAAAAAACCTGTTGTTGAGTAAAGCATGAAGCATTTACAAAGAGAAAGCATTGTTGAGTAAGGTAAAGTTAATTGAATAGTGGGAAACATCTTTTGGCCAACAGCCAGAGGGAAAGAAAAAATCAGCCAGAGAAAAGTCAGTCAGGAGGGAAAGAGCATAGTCGACTTAGAGAAAATGACAAGAACCATTTGCTAAAAAGGAACAAGGAGAAAGGCTAGTTGTACATGCAAAGATTTTTCCCTTCTCAACTCTTTCGTTGCTTTAAGCAAATGGGTTGACATGTTTGAGAGAGTAAATACTTCTTCTACATAGGCACATTCGATCAGCAGTTCAAGGCTTGAATATCTCACTTTTCCATGCTCTAGTTTCTTAGACTACTACCTCCATTGCAAGTGAAGGAACTGATGGCAGCTTGTGACCTTGGACTCATTATGGTGCAACCAACTTCTTGGGTAATTTGTGATTTTATTCAATTATGTTTGATTCAAATTCTTTGATTGTATTGGAGGACATTGAATAAATTTTTATGTAGTGTAATGGTAGCATAGAGTGCTCTTGTTTTGGATTTCTTCAGGCACACATTAGTTTCTTGGTTCATCTTTAATTTCGTTGCTACGATTACATTTAGAAATCTGATATGAACCATTCCAAATTTATAAATCGGATCAACTCACTTTTGATTGTTCATCAACAAATCAAAAGTGAAATTTTATTATGTGTTAATTGTTGTCGCTGAGATTGTACAAACATGGTGCGACAACGACCCAGGGCGGGGGCTGTCACTCTTATCCCCACCCACTCCATTCTAGCTGTCTCCCAACAACAGGTTATGGGGGCTAGTCCGTATGGAAAATAGAAATGAAAGACAAGTTGGAAACTAATGGGCTCGGGAGACACGATTTAACAGCCTAGCCACTTTGGTTGATTTAGCAAGCTTTTAGAGTTTAGATTTAATTTTCAATGAGACCAGTGCCTTATGTAGTCAACTTAGTTGTTCTATATCAATTAAGGACCAAATGACCGGATGAACAACTGCTGCTTGAATTCTTAACTAACCTATATGCTATGCAAATCCTAAGACTTAGTTGGAATCCAAGAATCTTGGTTACTTTTAATTATATGTTTGTTCTAGATGGTTCCCTTCCTCTTAACTATTTTGGAACTAGTTTCTAGAGTAGGTTGTGGGATAGAAGCTAGCGGGAAGCAATCAGAGGCTTGATTAACAATACCCCCCCTGTGTTTTAACCACCCGATGCCTCCAGCATTGTAGAGGTGGTGGTTTTGACCACTGCAAGGTCACTGTGTTAACCACTAAAGAGGTGCTAGGCTCCTCAAGCTAGACAAAAAAGGTGTTCATATCTTTCTATCAACTAAACTTATGCTTGTAGGTAAATTATTAAATGCAAGACTAGTCTTAGAATGATATGCAAGATGGATGAGTGGTCTTAAGGTGGGATTATCTAATTTTTTAAGTACTTAATGACAATGATTTTCAATTAAGAACAATAAGGTACTTAAATAATAAATGAATAAAATCTCAACCACAAGAGAAAGTGTGCAATCTTAACAGTGCTAGGAAAATGTGACAGTAATATAAATAAACAATTGCTCAAAGACAAGATTAATGCTACTTAAGACAATTAACTATCTGCAAGATTATAATCAATAAATTACCAATATGCCCCTTAGATTCAAGAGAGAAATTTAAACCTCTTATCACAATTATGATCAAAATAGCATCCACAAGAGATATCCAATTTAACAATTAGTAGCGAATCCACTCAATGACAATAATGACAATGAGAAATTAAGAGCATTAATCCACAATGTCACTTAGAGCAATTAGCCAATTAAACACTTACCAACTTGATTGGAACACTTGTGTGAATGCAAGAGTGTAAAAGATGCCAATGACTAAAATTAAGCCCAAATCACTTCAACCATGAATGATTATGAATTGTAAAATTTCCTTACCCAATTTTAGAGACTTATATGTGATTTATTATCGCTGCAACCTTTTTTTCAGAGGTCTGCAATTTTATATCAACATTCAAGAAGTGATGCAAAATGCCAAAGATAAGCTAGAAAATTCAATGCATTTAATTTCCAATGATATTCACTTGATTATAGGACTGCTTATAGTGTTCAAATTTGAAAGTTCTATGCATAAATTTAAAAATTATTTGCAGAAACTTGAAAGTTAGATGCAGAAATCTGAATGTACGTTGCGAAATTTGAATGGAACTGAATGTACTTTGCAGAAAACTGAATTTTCTATGTTTTTGCAATTACTTAGAATGCAGTTTTCTTTTTCAAAACTTTTTAGATTAACAATTGTAGATAGAACATAAACTTAAGAATCATATGAAGACAACCAATCACAAATATAAGACACAGAGTTAGGTCCGATGACCAAAGAAAAACCCACAAGAGAAAAACCCAAATGATTCTTCTTCTATTAGATTTCTTCAATTGTTTAGCAGAGTACAAAGAGAGAGATAATGAGAATGAATAAAGTCAGCAATGTCTAATCAACTTACAGTTGAAGTGCTCTTGTTCTTTGCTTGAATATCTCCTTCTTTTGATCAGATCTTGTCCTTCACACTTTCTCTAGCTTTTTGCTTGCTCTTACTTTTCACTTGCTCTCACACTTCTCTTGCACACACTCAACACTAGCACTCCTTTTTCACAATGAACATGTTACTCTCAACTCTCACTTGCTCTTGCTTAAATAAATGAGAAGGGAGAGGAGTTACAAAATGAATCAAATTCTATGAGGGAGGAGTTACTTGAGGAAAAATGTAACTCATCCCAATAATAGAGAGAGAGGTACACTTGTCTTAAGGAGTTATAATTCAAATTAGGGAGAGAGAGAGTTACACTTAGACATGAGAGAATATTTGGTGAGAATTACAAATCAAATTCAATGGGGGAGTTGTTACTTTTGCCGCCTACACCTACCTATAGGTTAGAGAGAAAAGCCTTTAACCCCACAAGGTGTGGTTGGTGGCAGAGAACTCAAAGAAGGGGTTGTCACACTGTTCCCAACTCTCTTCGTCTAAGCTATCTCCTAGGTTAGCTAAGGGTGGTTGTTATTTTTTGGTAGCATTGAAAGTGCTCTAGCCTTACAAATTGTTGGAGAGGCTAAGGCACTTGAGTTCTAAAGAACCCAGAAACCGTTTGGTGAAATTTCCACTCGGATTGTATTTTATTAAAATAATTAATATTTTTAATGGAGTTCCTAAGTCTAAATTTAGGGAAATTAAAATATTTATAGGTATTAATCAAAATATGGGTAAGAATGATCTAGAAGGCGGATCAAGTCATGTTTTAATCTTAGTCGTTGATTAGAGACTTAATCTCAACCTTTGAAGACTCAACATGAAAAGTATAAAATGGAGGCTTGGGGTTCATTTGGAAACACACTGAGAGATTAAGGAAATCGATTTTGTAAGGTGAGAAGTTTTCAAGATGAAAATCGATTGGGGAGATCTTGTAGCTGAGGGGCAGGGAGAATCCGGAAGAAGGACTTTCTAGAGAATACTGATAGAGAGGCGGAGAGAGCTTGCAAAGACGCAGCGCAGTAGCTGGGAGAGGTGACACAGAAAAGATGCCCATCACGCAAAATCCAGAACTGCCGGAACAACTGAAACTGTCGGGAGAGCTGACGTAGAAAAGTTGTCTGTCACGCAGAATCCAGAACTGTCGGAACAAGCGAAATTGCCGGAACAACTGAGAGAGATGATGCAGAGACAACGTAGTAGCCGGGAGAGTTGACACAGAGGTAGCGCAGTAGCCGGGAGAGCTAACGCAGAAAAGTTTCCTGTGACGCATAATCCAAAACTGTTGGAACAACTGAAACTGCCGGAACAACCAGGGAGAGCTGAAGCAATGGGCAAAGAAGGTGATGCAAGGCTGACGCAGAGCCAGTGCAAAAATAGCCGGGGTTAGCTAGTATTGTGTCAAATCAGTTGGAATTCTGCCGGGTGAAGTGAGGTAAAACTCACTTAGATTTTCCGCTGGTATTTTCTCTGTAAAATAGTGCTAGATGAGCATCCTAGATATGTATTCAGATATTTCTCCTGCATAATAATAAACCCTCAGAACTGTTGCATCGGTTTTCTCGCATTGGGTTTTTCTGGTGACTATTGTGTCCAAAATAAGTGTGTTCTATGTATCTTGTTCTTTGCTCTGTTTTTTGTTTCATGAGATCAAATATTTAATTAGTGCGGGCTGGAAAAATAATTTGCTTCAATATTTAGAAGAATAACTAGATGAATGTAATTCAAAAATCAAGTAGGTGAAATAGATTCAGATTTGCTACAGTAGGGGTTCCTTCAGAGTGTAGGAATTTTCACAGTGGTCCTAATGAAAAGTTAACTTAAAAGAAATGTGAGGTTGTAGGAGAAATGTTGTAATGACCCACCTCGAGTTATAAGGAACACAGAAATATTAGCATGCACATGAGACATGCATATGATAGCTACATATGCATGTATCGCATGTACTGCACTAATATATGGATTAATTAATTATGAAAAATCCAAGTATAGGGTAATGAGTTAATTATTGAAGTACTGAGCAAATACCTAACTCACCAAAATATAATGAATGTATTGTGAGGTAAAAGTTGTACATATCATTATCATAATATAACTAGTATATTGTTCAAAGGAAAGTAAAATCATTGGCTTATGCAAATAAAAGAGAATTATATTATATATATTATTTACTATATTAACTGGGAGAAATTATATATATTAACTAAAAGAAGAGGATTAATTAATTAATTATTAATTGTTTTATAAAGTATATATAAAAAATAAATTTACAATATATAAAGTAACAAACTTTAATCAAAATATAAGTCAATAAAGGGGCAATTGAAGTAGAACTGTTAAATTCAAATTATATATATATATATATATATATATATATATATGAAACTCCTAAGACTTCATTACCTCATAAAACTCATGATTGTTCCATATGACATCATTTAAAGGTGACTGCCTTTGGAAAACTTTTCGAGATGCTAGATAACTGCCTAAAGGAAGGAAACCTTATTATAATTGGAGTGCGGTAAAATTTTGGGGTTATAGAAAGGGAAAGGGGGTCTGGTCAGGGGGATCAATCCAGAGGGAAGCAAAGACAAAGGTAGGAATTTTGAGAGAACCACAATTAGGAGATTTGAGTTATTGTTCTTGGAATTTGGGGCATGGGGGCTTGAAAACCTCCATTTTGAGGGTATCTGGGTCTGGGAACCGTATAGGTTGATTCTAGATAGGATAGGAAGACAAAAGGGTCGGTTTGGTAACGACAACGGGAGCAACAACAACCATAAATACCATCAAGTGAAAGTTCCAAGGCCTTGTAAACAGATAACCATGTATTCTTCTGCATCCCAACTATCAAATTATGGATTTAATTACATGTATGAGTAATTTAGAATTTTGGTTACATCTTTTATAA
The DNA here is from genome assembly GCA_000404065.3 of Pinus taeda. Classification (NCBI taxonomy): domain Eukaryota; kingdom Viridiplantae; phylum Streptophyta; class Pinopsida; order Pinales; family Pinaceae; genus Pinus; species Pinus taeda. The sequence goes on from APFE030284465.1 coordinate 264,446, forward strand.
TGGTTTTAATTTAATTTCTAAATTTAGGGCTTTAGATTCAATCTAGTATAAATCGGTAAAAATGGTGTTGCTTTGTTAAATTGTACAAATTGGGTTTTACATTCTGGTATCAGAGGTTGTTTCAAACCTTTTCAACCTTATAGGCCCTACACATTGTGTAATTTTCTCCTTGATTGTTTTGTGGACCGTTGCATGAACATTTTATCAAATAAATAAGTTGGGGTTATATTATGTGTTTGAATATTGTGTATTCATGAAATTAAGTTTTGAGTGAATGAGGGAATGAATGAATTTCTTAGGCCTTGTGAATCAGTATTTCTAACAGTCCCTGTGTTGGTGTTAGTGTATTTGTTGTCTCAATATCCTGCAAATTTATTGGGTAAATAATCATTTTGAAGGTATAATTGGATGTCTACGTATATGTCATATTTAAAATAGTAAGGTCGATCTTTGACAGTAATCTGATCATATGTAAATTCTCAAGAGTTTAATTATTGCATTAAATAAGCTAACCCTGTGTTAGAGTTGTATTCCTTATAAGCATAATTGTCGGCGGCAGTTATGTTTCCAACTATAAACCATTTTTAGATAGAAAGTGTATGCATATGGTGTGAAAATTTGGAATACCCAAATCCCTTACTGCAACAAACTGATACTACTTCTCCTACTTGTTAATTCATGCAAGTTATTTACTATGTTACACTTTAAATATCAAAGTAAATACGACTGCAATCTTCACCAATTAAATTAAATGCGGAAACAAGAAATTGAACAAGAAAGAAATACACAACACATGACACCATTATTTTTGGAGAAATGTTTCCAGAAAAACCCAATGCGGGAAAACCGGTGCAGCAGTCGGGGGTTTGTATTATTAAGCAGTAGTTCTCTGAATACAATTCGTTGGATGCCCAACTAGCTATTCGATACAGAGAAACTGAGCAAAAAAAAAGTGAGATGATCTCACCATGTCAGTGGAAGAACTAACATTGATCTACGTTGGAGATGAGCCTCTGTGCTACTCTGTGTCACTCCCACGCAATCACTGTGTCACTGTAGCTGGGACTGCGCTACACCTCCTTCTGATTGTAAATCTAGGTTGTCATTGATGTCAATCGTTGATATGGCAGTGAACGGGATGGCAAATATTCTTGAAGATGGCAAAGGATGACTGCAACTCCTGTCTAAGTTGTCAAGACACAAATGAAGTGTCAATCATGTATCTTGATCATAATGAAAGCCTACCATACCACTGTACTTGATGAAGGCCTAGAAGAAATACACATGATGACATGTCCTACCTCCGATGATTTGATGACAAACCTCCAATGATGTGAAGCTTGATGTCCTTGCCTCCGGTGATTTTAATAATGAAGACTACATAATGATGGTGAACATATGTTGAAGAAGACAAGGTGATGAAGGAGTCAATCAAGGACATGATGATGGTGACTCTATGAAGAAGAAGGCAAGTACATGATTATGAAGACAATCAATGAAGAAGTCAAACCATGAAGAAACCCAACGCTCAAAGGCATTCTGCGTGCCCTCCATTTCTGCACTAAATAATGACCAGTCACATTAAAAATTATTTTTCACCTCCTTAGAGGCAGAATATCACCATGAGACCTACACCATCTTGAAGAGCATAATTTCCTCTTTCCAACGAGCTTTTACTTGGCCCGAAACTCCAAATAGTTTGGGAAATATGGATTTTACAAGTTATGGGTATAAATCTGGTCCTTGAGACGACCTGTGTTAGTGCTACTCATGTCGGCCTGCCTAAGTGACATGGCTCTTCATTTTGACATTGAAATGCTCTATGTATTAGAGCTCTGATGGCATTGTTTTACCATAAGCTCGACATTCAGTTCATCACTACAGCTCAGACAAAACAGAGAAGAACAATACAATTTCACATCTTATGAGTTGTCAAGGAGTTGATGACATATCTCGGATTACTAAACTGTCTTGGTGGAGCTGTTGCAGTGACAGTTAAGGAGCTGTGCTATTTCGGACCTGTGCAGGGTACTCAACAAACTTCGAATCTGTGCCTCTTACCTCAGGTTGGATACTACAACAGTTTCGTAGCTGTATTTTATTCTTGTTTCACACCTGTGGTCTTCTCTAGTCTCGGACCTGTGGGGTATTTCAGACCTGTGTTATACATCAACCTCAGACCAGCGTTCGGTTTTGTGTTAACACTTGTTGGAGATTAATAGCTCAGACTTGTTGTTTCCCTTGTTGAAGATTAACCTGTGGACTAACACCTCAGATTACAGTCATCTGTGGTTTGACCTACAGTCTTGTGGAGCTCATCTCTTGGACTAGCGATTGATCATTCATTTGGAGGATAGACCTGTGGACAAATCAGCTATAGGAGCTTGGAACAATTCAAATATGTGACACTTCAAAACAGTGAAGAACTTGTGAGCCTTCAATAATAATGAATGGTGCGGGATCGCTAAGTTGATGGTGCATAATTTAGACAGAATAGTGAATATTTTAGACAGTGAAGGACTATCAGTGAAGGAGGTGTAAAGGGTCTGTCCTATAGCTACATGTATGTATATATCTGTGCTAGAGCAGCAAAGGAGGAGATAACTCAGACCTAAGGCATAAGACCTCTTCTAAGTGTAATTTGAAGATTAATCTTGGAGAAATACTTTGAAAGTCATTTTGAAGCCCCAACCATAGGAGCAGTTTTTAGGAGAAACTAAAGGAAACCTTGAAGAAGACTTGAAGTGGACAAATCTTGTTGTTGGAGAAGGATCTTAAAGACTACCCTAGAACCTTGGAACCTTGATTGAAGGAGCATGCATTTGGAGCACTTTTTGAAGTACTCTTGGAGAAATCTATTGAAGACACTTAGAAGATTTCTTGAAGTCATTTTGAAGACACTTGATGTTGTAGCCCTCATGAAGTAACTTTGGAGATTTTTGTTTGGGTAACATGAAGAGTTGTGGAGACACCTTCTGAGAAGACAAGGTTGTCATTGATGAAGTAATTGTTGATTTGTGGTAGCATCGGATGTGCTCTAGCCGTGAAAATTGGTGGAGAGGCTAAGGTCTCCAAGACTCAGAAATTGGATGGGGAAATTCCACCCGGTTGGAGAGATATTAAAATAATTAATATTCTTAATGGGGTTGCTAAGTCTAAACTTAGGAAAATTAAAATATTAATGGGTATTAATATAAAATTGAGCGAGAATGTTCTAAATGACATGGATCAAGCCAAATCTAATCTTAGCTGTTGATTAGAGACTTAATCTCAGCCGTTGAAGACTCAACATAAAATGTATAAGAGGAGGCTTGAGGGTTAGTTGGAGACACACCAAATTGATCAGTCAGTTCAATTTTCTGGAGCGGGGTTTTGCTAAGAGAATCGAACCAGTGATTTGTTGCAGCAAGGGGTAGTTCAGCACGAGGTCAAGAATACATAGCAGAGAGGCAGAGATAATGCCAGAGAGACAACACAGAGCCTAGAGAGGCTGACGTAGAGGTAGTTGGGTGCTACGCAGAGGCTAAAGAGGCCAGTGTGGGTGACGTAGAGGGTCTGAGAGCTGATGCAAAGGCTTCAATAGCTGTGCAGAAGCTAGCAGAGCTGACATAGGGCCAAGAGGCAGAGCAAGAAGAATTTTCGTGGGGCAGACTGAGTGTTGGTGAGCCGGGAAGGGTCACGCAGAGCAATAGAGAAGCTTGGAGCAACTTTCACTGTCCAGCTAAGGAGATGTCATTGTTGTTGTGGGATCATTCATCCGGTGCGTGATCAACTTGAATATCTGTCTTCGAGGAGAGGTACTACCGCCGAGGACATTGTGTGTTGGGTGAGCCATTTCTGGCACCCTAGATGTATTCAAAAACTGCATAATAATATAACCCTCGTATCTGCTACATCAGTTTTCCTGCATTGGGTTTTTCCGGGGACGATTGTCCAAAAATACAGTGTCCCTTGTGTGATTGTCTTAGTTATTTCAATTGTTGATTTGTATATGAGTTAAGGCTGCATTTGTGTTTATTTCGGTATTTATATTTATATATAACTTGTTATTGGAATAAACAAGTAGGAGAAATTAAACCAGATAATGCAGTAGGGATTTCTAACGTGTTAGAATTAGAAATTTCAACAGTAATTTGGAGGAGGCATTGTTAAAGATAGACAAGGCTCGTTGAAGAAGATATTGGGAGCCGTGAAAAATCATCAAACTTATCTTGATGAGTTGAAGCTGAGGGTTGGAGCCCTAGAGGTTGGAGCCTCAAAGAGACAAGGCTGGTGCCTTGGAAGATAGTATTGGAGCCCTAGAGAATAGGAGTGCTCAATAGACCAGGTTGGTGCCTGTACAAGAGATAGGGTTGGAGCCCTAGAGGTTGGTGCCTCAAAGTGACAATGTCGGAGCCTTGGGAAGTCCAATTCGGTGCTTGGCAAAATACAGATTGGAGCCTGGGAGATTAAAGATTGGTGTCATCATCTAGGGTTGGAGCCCTGCACAAATAATGTACTTGATTTATTGAGATTAATAAAAAATATTTATTCTTATTGTTCATTTTGTGTTCTAATTATAAGTGATCTAACTAATAAAAATAACAATTGAAAATAAATACTGATTCATCCCCCCTCTCAGTATTTCCAACAATTGGTATCATAGCCAATACCTTCATTCAAACCCTAACATCTTGAAGGTTGTTCATTAGAACACACATGGCAAAGCCAAGGAAGAAAGTCTCCAATCCTCCTAAAGATATGTCTCCCTCAACCACTGAAATTAAAGTCAATCAATTTGTGAAGGCCCCATCGTTCAATGGAAACTTTGATATATGGGAGGAAAGAATGAGGAATTTCTTAAAGACTCAAGGCATTGAAGTCTGAAAATTGTTGATTGTTGATAGCATGGTGGATGGAGAATCCAAGGAACATAATACAAGAGCAATGAAAGCAATCTTGAATGGGCTACCTGATTCTATGAAGGCCAATTTTGAAAAATGTTCGTTAGCAAAAGGCATATGGGATAAACTTCATGATGTTCACTCAAAAGGAGCATTGACAATGATCTCTAGTCATGAAAATTATGGAAAACAAGAAAGAAACCCAGAGTCCATCAAGGAAGCTAAAGATAAGAGTGATGACATCAAGGCTAAAGAAGACCTAGAAGATGAAGAGAATGAAGAAGATTTTGAAGAAGATCTCCTCACTAAACTTATGGTTGCCATGGAAGAGATTAACAATTTGAAAAAGGAAAATGAGGAACTTCAGAAGAAAGCGCTAGCTAGTGACCAAAACAAGCCAAGGAAGGAAGTTGACCTTGTCAAGCTTCAAGTACAAGAAAGAGATGAGGAGCTCACCAAGTTTAAGGAAGAGTTTCATCAAAACAAGAGAAAGCATCATGAAGAAGTCATATCCATGAAAAATCAAGTGGACAAGGAAAAGAAACGGGAAGATACCTTGTCAAGCCACCTTGAACAAAGGCATAAGAGCTTGAACAAACTTGAAGCAGAGATTGGTCAATACAAGGAAAAGGTCTCCTCCCTTAGATCTCAACTAGAAGAAGCAAGGAAACAAGCACGAGGAGCTAAGAAGGTGATGGAAGCTTTGACATTCATAGAAGGACAAGTTGATGAAGCAGAAAAGGAGAGAAACACCATGATATTTCAACTAGAAGAAAAGGATGATGACATCACCAGGTTAAAATCAGAAATCACTTTCCTTAAGGCCCAATCATGTGAAGCAACCAAGATGATGGAAGAAATGAAGAAGCAACTAGTTATGAAAGATAAATATTGTGAAAAGTTGAAAGGAGAAATTGTCTTTCTTAAAAAGGAAGTTGACTTGCTGAATAAGAACTTGAAAAGCTCTCAAACCCTAGATGACATCTTAAGTCATCAAAGGTCTCCCCTTGATAAATTAGGTCTTGGCTATGTAGGTGAATCCTCAAGAAAGAATGATAATGCTTCAAACAACAAGAATGTGAGGAAGCCTGGAAGAAATGTTGATGCTCCCAACAAAGGCAAGAGTCAAGTTGACTTTGGAAGAAATCCTACTCCAAGAAGAAATGCAGATGGTGTCAAGGATGCAAGAAGCAATGGTTATCATCAAAGGGTCCCAAGGCAAATAGACTTCAAAAGTACATCAAGGAAACCTTCTTCTCCTAGGTACCAAAGTATATTTCTTGGTTATTTCTATTCTCGTACAAACTATGGGCACATGGCAAAATATTGTAGGGCATATCACAAAGATAAATATAATGGTCCTCGTCAATCTTCAAGAAGCAATTTTGCAAGAAGAAGTCATGAATTCTTATTCATGAACAACATAGAGTGCTTCAAGTGTCATAACATTGGACATATGTCATGTGATTATAACTTGACTTGGGCCCCTACACAAGGAAGAACCATGCCAGAGAAGAAAGTTATACAAGTATGGGGAAGGAAGCAAATTGAATCTGGAAGTCCCTTGAACACTCTAACCAACAACACATGTTGTTGATTTGATGAAGTCGTCCTTGATACTCCAAGTATTTGATGGGGAGACTCTACCAAAAAAGAAGATCATGCATACATTTAGGGGGAGCTTATGATGATTAAGCACTCTTGCAGAAGCTATCCATGAATGGGCCCTATGAAATCCTTGATGAGCCACTTGGACATTCATTCTTTGATAGATCATCTCTCGAGAACACTCCATTGAAGAACATACTCCTTATTCATCTGATGGAATTTTAGCAGGTAATCTTTCCTGAGCTAGAAGAGGTTGTGCAGATAGGGGGAGTTGGTTCATCACATAAAGGAATATAAGCACATCTATCATGGACCACATTGCCAAAAAGAAAGAGCACCATGACAGGGGGTGTACTCGAGCACCCTGTTTGCCATTGATGTCGAAAGGGGAGAGAATGTTGAAAGGGCAAGAATATTACCATCAATGACAAACGGGGAGATTGTTAATCTAGGTTGTCATTGATGTCAATAGTTGATGTCAATCGTTGATATGGCAGTGACCGGGATGGCAAATATTCTTGAAGATGGCAAAGGATGACTGCAACTCCTGTCTAAGTTGTCAAGACACAAATGAAGTGTCAATCATGTATCTTGATCATAATGAAAGCCTACCATATCATTGTACTTGATGAAGGCCTAGAAGAAATACACATGATGACATGTCCTACCTCCGATGATTTGATGACAAACCTCCAATGATGTGAAGCTTGATGTCCTTGCCTCCGGTGATCTTAATAATGAAGACTACATAATGATGGTGAACATATGTTGAAGAAGACAAGGTGATGAAGGATTCAATCAAGGACATGATGATGGTGACTCTATGAAGAAGAAGGCAAGTACATGATTATGAAGACAATTAGTGAAGAAGTCAAACCATGAAGAAGCCCAACACTCAAAAGTATTCTGCCCTGCCTCCATTTCTGCACTAAATAATGACCGGTCACATTAAAAATTATTTTTCACCTCCTTAGAGGCATAATCTCACCATGAGACCTGCACCATCTTGAAGAGCATAATTTTCTCTTTCCAACGAGCTCTTACTTGTCCCGAAACTCCAAATAGTTTGGGAAATATGGATTTTACAAGTTATGGGTATAAATTTGGTCTTTGAGCTGACCTGTGGTAGTGCTACTCATGTCGGCCTGCTTAAGTGACATGGCTCTTCACTTTGGCATTGAAATGCTCTATATATTAGAGCTCGGATTACATTGTTTTACCATAAACTCGACATTCAGTTCATCACTACAACTCTGAAAAGAAAGAAGAAGAATACAATTTCACATCTTGTGAGCTGTCAAGGAGTTGATGACATATCTCAGATTACTAAACTATGTCTCGGTGGAGCTGTTGCAGTGATAGTTAAGGAGTTGTGCTACTTCGAACCTGTGCAGTTTACTCAACAAACTTCGAATCTGTGCCTCTTACCTCAGTCGGATAGTTCAACAGTTTCAGAGCTATATTTTATTCTTGTTTCACACCTGTGGTCTTCTCTAGTCTCGGACCTGTGGGGTAATTTCAGACCTGTGGTATACATCAACCTTGGACCAGCATTCAATTCTGTGTTAACACTTGTTGGAGATTAATTGCTCGGACTTGTTGTTTCCCTTGTTGAAGATTAACCTGTGGACTAACACCTCAGATTACAGTCATCTGTGGTTTGACCTACAGTCTTGTGGAGCTCATCTTTTCTTGGACCAACAATTGATCATTCATCTGGAGGCTAGACCTGTGGACAAGTCAACTATAGAAGTTTGGAACAATTCAGATATGTGACACTTCAAAACAGTAAAGAACTTGTGAGCCTTCAACAATAATGAATGATGCGGGATTGCTAAGTTGATGGTGCATAATTTAGACAGAACAGTGAATATTTTGGACAATGAAGGAGGTGTAAAGGGTCTGTCCTATAGCTACATGTATGTATATATCTGTGCTAGAGTAGCAAAGGAGGAGATAGCTTAGACCTAAGGCATAAGACTTCCTCTAAGTGTAATTTGAAGATTAATCTTGGAGCAATACTTCTAAAGTAGTTTTGAATCCCGGGCTACAGCAGCAGTTTTTGGGACAAACTAAAGGAAACCTTGAAGAAGACTTGAAGTGGACAAAGCTTGTTGTTGAAGAAGGATCTTAAAGACTACCTTGGAACCTTAATTGAAGGAGCAGGCATTTGGAGCACTTTTTGAAGTACTCTTGGAGAAATCTATTGAAGACATTTAGAAGATTTCTTGAAGCCATTTTGAAGACACTTGATGTTATAGCCCTCATGAAGTAACTTTGGAGATTTTTGTTTGGGTAACATGAAGAGTTGTGGAGACACCTTCTGAGAAGACAAGTTTGTCATTGATGAAATAATTTGGAGGAGGCATTGTTAAAGATAGACAGGGCTTGTTGAAGAAGATATTGGGAGCCGTGAAGAATCATCAAACTTATCTTGACCAATTGAAGTTGAGGGTTGGAGCCTCAAAGAGACAAGGTTGGTGCCTTGGAAGATAGGGTTGGAGCTCTAGAGGATAGAAGTCCTGAATAGACTAGGTTGGTGCCTGTACCAGAGATAAGGTTGGAGCCCTAGAGGTTGGTGCCTTGGGAAGTCCAAGTCATTGCTTGGCAAAATACAAGTTGGAGCCTGGGAGATTGAAGATTGGTGTCTTCATCTAGTGTTGGAGTCCTACACAAATATTGGACTTGATTTATTGAGATTAATAGAAGTATTTATTCTTATTGTTCATTTTGTGTTCTAATTATAAATGATCTAATTGGTAAAAATAAAAATTGAAAAAAATACTAATTCACCTTGCCCTCAGTATTTCCAACACTGATCCTCTGTTGGATGGAAACTTCAACTCTCTGGCCTCGTCGGCTCTGACACTAAATCCTGACTGTTCCTCAGCAGAATTTCGATCTCCCTGAGAAGCTCTGCGTTGCCACAACGTAGCTCTGCATGGCCTTGTGTCAACCTCTCTGGATATCTTTTGCCCTCTCTGCCTTGTACTCCTCGGACCAGGAAAACTTCCCTCCAGAAACTATCCCTGCCTCTCACTGCAAGAAATCTCCTTGATTGACTCTCTAGCAACTACTGCGCTACCCTCTCTAAGAAATTCGATCTCTTGATCTCTCTCCGACATGTCTTCCAAATGCCTATCAAGCCTCTTCTTATAATCCTCTCGTTGATTAATCAACGACCCAAATCATATTCTAATCAATGGCTCAAATCATTTCAACTTGATCCTTTTTTTCTTCTACAAGTTTCACCCCCAGTTTATTTAATACCCTTTAATTATTTTATTTTCCTAGGTTTAGACTTGGGAATCCATTTAAAATAATTAATTATTTTAATAAAATTGTCTTTGGGTGGAATTTCCCAAAATGATTTCTTGGTATTGTGGAATACATGTGTCCTAGCCTCCCTGCAAATTTTGAGGCTTAGAGCACATCCGATGCTACCAGAAATCAACACTCCCTCTTAGCGAGGAATGTGCTCTAGTAATGCAACCTGCTGAAGCATCACTTGGACTCTGTATATCTCCCTCTGTGTCGCTGATGTTTGACATCACTGCCCATCAACTACTGCGAAATGTTGCATCTATACTGCTGCTAACCCTGCAACTACCAACATTGCATTTGTACTGCAACCCTCATAAGTTCTGCATCTGTGTTATTGTTGGCACTGCCATTGCCGACACTGCATCTACACTGCAACCTTCTCCAACTGCTGCTGCTACTGCATCAGCAACGAAAAAGTATCCAAAATTAGTGAACGAGTGTTCAGCATGATGCATCTGTTGCTGGAGTTCTGACCGTTGCTAATGTCTGCGATGACCCTCTGAAGCCTCTGCATTGCTACTGACTTTGCATTGTGCCAATTGCACTGCTGCCAATTCTGCTCTGCACTGCTCAGTCTCTGGTTCTCCTAGCCACTGCAACTGTCACTTTGGCACTCTTCTGCACCAACTGACACTGGTCCATCGTGCTACTTCTGATCTAGGCTCCCGTAGCAAGGTATTGATCCGAGAGATGGACTCCTCAAGGATCTTGCCCATCTGCAATTCTTTCAAACTACAGTGCTAGATCACCCCACCTTTCCCTTGGATGTATCTGGGCAACCGTGGCAAACTCCTCCTACTTGATCTTTGCGGATGTAGCCTTTGGATCATGCTTCTCGTCCTTGTCCTTCTTCTCGAGAGGACACTGTGTAGCGTAGTGACCAAATTCACCACACCGAAAGCACTTGATCTTCGCAACGTCCTTCTTTCGCCTCCACTATTCCTACTGCCCCTTGGATACAAGGGTTGCATTCTCTTCCTCCTCCTTGGGCTTCGTCCCACTGATGCTGCTGCTATCAAGTTTGCACTTGACTAAGTCTCTCGTCATCTCTTCCTGCTGAAGAGCAACCCACATTCCTTCCCAATTCAACAATTTCTCTCTGCCCAGGATACTTTGGACAAACACTTGCCATTCTTCTAAGACTGAATTCAAGGGCAACCTCACCATCTCTATAGCCTAAGGCGTTGACCCCACAACTGCCAACGAGTCTCGGATTTCCTGAAGCTTCGTTAGGAATGGATCAATGCGTTCCCCCTTTTGCATCTGCGAGGATCTCATCTTCTGCTCCAAGTACATCTTCCGTTGCTCGAAAGATCCTTCGTATAGCATAGCCAATGCTTCCCACATTTGTCAGGTAGTATCCTTGCTGGCAATGTGACACACTACGTGATCTCTCACACTGTCGAGAATCAATGGCTTGGCCTTTGCCATTTCACCCTTGTACTCTCAGGCAGTATCGTTATCGGCAATGTGACACACTACGTGATCTCTCACTCCGTTGAGAATCAATCGCTTGGCCTTTGCCATCTCATGCTTGTACTTCTTGAGCGGATCTGGATCCGCAGGTACAACTACCACACTGTCGACATAGGTTATGAGATTGTGCTCATCCAAAAGACATGGATCCTTGTCTTCCAAATCACATAGTTGGATGTACCATCCAATTGATCTTGATCTCGCAACTCATTAGCTGACATCTCTGCCAACGAAATTTCGAACTGCCTCCTCTCTCCTCTGCGCAACACTAAGCTAGCCTACGCACTCCCTAATGGAGTTAGGAGATCTACTCCTCTCTGTTGTTGCTCAGCAATAGAGAAATTGAATTCCCTGGCTAGAAATTCTTTGAGGAAGAAATTCCCTCAACAATGTCTCCTTCTTCCTTATGACGATTTTTTGCCCCAACAACTGCTACAAAAAACTACTTTGTGCTGATGCTTTTGCGTTGCTTCCTCTGACACTGGCAAACTTTGATCTGGAAATATTTCTCTTTGTCTTCTCACTCAGAGAGAGATTTTCCCATGAAGATTTTGCCTTCCTAGCCTGGACCGCGCAATCCCTCTAGGGATTCGATTTGTTGCCTACACAACACTTCAACTTCCCTCCTCCTTAGCGTTGGGCTCTTTCGGCTCTGCTATCTTGCTTCACATGAGCTCTAGTACCATGTGAAAATTTGGAAGACCCAAAACCCCTATTGCAGCAAACTGATATTACTTCTCCTACTTGTTAATTCATGCAAGTTATTTATTGTGTTACATTGTAAATATCGAAGTAAATACAACTGCAGCCTTCACCAATTAGATTAAATGCGGAAACAAGAAACTGAGTAAGAAAGAAATACACAACACATGACACTGTTAGTTTTGGACAAATGTCCTTGGAAAAGCCCAATGCGGGAAAACTAGTGCAGCAGTTGAGGGTTTGTATTATTAAGCTGTAGTTTTCTGAATACAATTCGTTGGATGCCCAACTGGCTATCTGATACAGAAAGAAACTGGACAAAAAATTAGTGAGATGATCTCACCCTGTCACTTGGAGAACCAGCACTGATTTGTGCTGGAGATGAGCCTCTGCACAGTTTTATGTCACTCCGACGCAATCACTATAGCTAGGACTGCGCTGCACCTCCTTCTGATCTTCTGCTGGTTGGAAACTTCAGCTCTCTGGCCTCCTGGTCTCACACCCCAGCGCCGACACTGAATCCTGACTGTTCCTTAGCAGTATTTCGATCTCCCTATGAAACTTTGCGTTGCCAAGCGTAGCTCTGTGTGGCCGTGCGTCAACCTCTTTGGATGTCTTTTGCCCTCTCTGCCTTGTACTCTCCAGACCAAGAAAACTTCCCTCCAGAAACTATCCCTGTCCCTCAATGCAAGAAATCTCCTCGATCTCTCTAGTAGCTGTTGCGCTCCCCCCTCTGAGAAATTCGATCTCTTGATCTCTCTCTCATGTGTCTTCCAAATGCCCATCAAGCCTCTTCTTATATAATCGTCTCGTTAATCAATCGACGGCTCATATCAGATTCTAATCAATGACTCAGATCATTTCCTAAGTTAATTATTTTAATTTCCTAAGTCTAGACTTAGGTGTCCATTTAAAATAGTTAATTATTTTAATAAAATCTGGGTGGAATTTCCCAAAACGTTTTATGGGTATTGTGGAACACGTGTTCTAGTGTCCCTACAAATTTTGAGGCTTAGAGCACATCCGATGCTACCAGGAATCAACGATGGAAACACAACTCACATATAAAATCTTGCACAATTAAACTAAGGCACAAGATTACTAGGAGGATAAGATTGGGAAATCAACAACCAATGGTTCGGGAGAAGACCCCGTGGCGTAGGCAGAGGAAGGGGTGGTAGCCTTGTAATTGTTTTTTCTACTTTACAGCTACCGAAAAGACCAAATTCACAATTAACTTTCCTGCAATCTGCGATTTAGAGAGGGGCGTCAAGTTGGTATCATTATATTAACTATATGGAATAGTTTGGTAAGTTCAGAATATATTAATTATATTGAGCGCGTGCAGTAGTTGGAAAAATGGTGAATAATGTAATTTCCACGCAAACTGGTTGCCCTCTGTTTACTCATTGCTCCCCTATTTTTTTTTATGGCGTTTTACTGGTGGAGACACAACTTAATCTTCTCTGTCCGCGGACGGAGGCATTTACTCTGGCTCGTTCTGTCACCTTTCCGTCCACCATAAATAAATGTGTCAAATGTTTTCATTGATGCTGGTGAAGTGTTGTATAACATGGAGGAAAGGTAGAAATACGATTTATTTCAGACTTGGAGACGTTTTGTTTCCCTGAAGTTTTGTATAAGTAGAAGAAACCAAATTTAAGAAGTCATTTAGCATAGGATATATATAGTGATATTTGTCGCTTCCATTGGTTGTAGTGCTGATTTCTTATGAACTGCTTTTGTCTTTAGTATCATTTGTCCCAGTAATAAAATCGGACATGATAGCCTGTGAATTTGACCCTTTCAACGTAAACCAACCTTTGGATGGTACGTGGTTTGGGAATTGGAATATTATCTATGGGGAGCTGTGAAAAGCTTTTGAGTGAAGCTCCATATATGTGTGCTGTGAGTGGAATAAATCTGACCAGATGGGATGGCAAAACTAGATGCACATTTTCCCAGATTGAATAATAATAAATAACATCAATATGAGAATACATGATTATTCCGCTTTGATCTCGGACAACGTTTGATCCCATGGGTGTGCATGGATATGGAGATTAGGTTATATATTTTGTTATCACAGTAAATATTGAATAATATACATTTAAAATTGAATTGTCTGATATAGCAATACATTTATAACCTGTTTACATTTTGATATAGGATTAATTAAGCAGAAGCTAATATATAATATATGCTTGTATATATATCATATAGTTACATTTATAATTTATCTATGGATTACATAGTTGCTAGTCTATTTAAAAACTAATAATAATAAAAATAAAAATTTCTTCCAAAACCGACATTTGACCCCCTATAGATTATAACACTGCACGGAAGGCTTGGGTTACATAGAACATGATCTTTTGACGTGCAGCATGGGCAGACAGTTTAAGCAGTAAAATGGCACACATATACCAAAAAATGTCAAAATTAGTACCGATGGGCCACACAACACAGACTAATCATCGTTAAAGTCAAATGTACCCACACGGATGAGCTTTCTACGGTAATGGACTGCGACAATGGACGAGATTTAGGAATTTTTTTCAATATTTTCAATGTTACGATTGAGTTATTTTTTATATTTTTTTAATTTAATTATTTTAGTTTTAATTTTAATTTTGTATTTTATTTGATAGGAATTATTTTTTTTTTAAATTTCAAAATCTTTTATTTATTTTTTTATGATTTGATCCTTCTTGACATTTTATATAATTAGAATTATATTAATACTAAGTTGATCCTATTAGGTAAAATCATGATATTACTGCAGGTTGAAACTAGACATACACATTTAAAATATTAGTACTCATGAGTGAAAGGGATTTAGAAAATAAACTACAAGGCATTGAATTGAATTTTCATCAAACAACTGATAACAGGAGTATGTTTGAAGATGACAAAATTGAACTCGAGCTTATCCTCTGCATAATGTTTTAACAAGATAACAAACACCGTTATTGTTACTGTAAAAAGGTTAGACAAATTGGGATATTTGGACACAGTGTGGTTGGGCAGAGCATGTCAACAATATAGGCGTGATTACATTACTAAAATTAAACTGAAGACAAATACAAAGTTTGGTGGGTGGAACTCATTGCTGGTTGACAAGTAAAAAAAACAGCTCCCCCTTATATCAGATGTGTGTTTTTTTTTAATAATTGGTGCTGGGAATCCACATTCAGGAATTGAATGGTCCATCTGTATGATTCTGTTGCAAATATATACTGGCTATGCTTCTCTAATTGTGAAGCAATTGCCCACATGCAAATGGAAAGTTTCGGAGATATTTTATAATCTGTATTTTAAAGAAACGAGGTCTAATAAATGACAAAATTTTCATGAAGAAATACATACTCTGTTGGGAACAGATCAACAGATCTAATGGATGCAAATTTATTGTTGGTATGTGTGTGAAAATTCGATTACTCGAATCACTAGTGCAACAACTAATTAAGTTCTTTCTATTTGTTAATCACTGCACAAATTATTTACTGTTTCCTACAGTAAACACCGAAACTAATACACTGCAGTCTTCACCAATTAAATTATAAGTGGAAACAAGAATCTGAGCAAGAAAGAAATACACAACACATTACACCGTTGTTTTTGGACAAAAGTCCTTGGAAAAACCCAATGCGAGAAAACTAGTGCAACAGCTGAGGGTTTGTATTATTAAGTAGTAGTTTATGAATACAATCTCTGGATGCCTTGTTGGCTACCTAGTACAGGGAATATCACTGATAGAAGAATAGTGAGAAGTACGTCACACTATCACAGGTGATCCTGACTGATCCAGCCACATAATGGCTTGCCCTTTGCTGCCTTTGCACAGTCACTGCGTGAGGCCAGCGTTACAGCATCTAGGGACATCGTCACTCCCTCTGCTGATTGATTTGCCTCCAAGGAACTTCGATTTCCACCTCTCGGTCTCACACCACGGCTTCCGACTTCAGAAATCAATTCCTCCAGCAAAAATATGGATCTCCTCAAGGCTTTGTGCTACCTTTGCGTCAGTGTATGCTAGCCAGCTTAGCCTATGCATTGCCTCTCCCATATCTCTCTCTGCCTCCACTGCTGAGTATTTCCGGATCAGGGGAAATCTCCAACCGGAACTATCCCTGCCCGTCACTGCAAAAAATCACTTCAAATTCTCTTACCGACAACTGCTTTGCTTCAGAAATTCAATCATCTGATCTCCACTCGGTGTGTCTTCCAAATGCCCATCAATATTCCTCTTATAATCCATCTGTTGAGAACCAATGGCGCAGATTAGATTATAATCAATGGCTTAGATCATTTTGGCTTGATCCTCGTCTTTTTCTAGAAGTTTCACCCACATTTAGATTTATTGTGAAAATTTGGATGCCCAAATTCCTACTACAACAACTGATTACGTTTCTCCTATATGTTAATTACTGAACCAAATTATTTACTGTTTCCTACAGTAAACACTGAAACAAATACACTACAGCCTTCACCACTTAAATAAAATACGGAAACAAGAAAGAAATACACAACACATATACACAATTATTTTTGGACAAATGTCCCCAGAAAAACCCAATGCGGGAAAACCGGTGCAACAGCTGTAAGGTTTTTATTATTATGCAGTAGTAATTTCTGACTATAATCTCTAGATGCCTTCCCGACAATCCAGTTATAGAGAATATCACAGACAGAGAGATAAGTGAGGTTACCTCACTCTATCACTGGAAATCCTGGTTGATCCAGCCTTTGAATGAACTGCCACTTGCTGCCTCTTCGCAATCACCGCGTCACTGCAACCGATTGATCGATTTCCCTCTGAGATTTCGACTTTTGCTCTCCCGGTCTCACGCCTTGCTTCCAGCTACAGAAATTGATCTCCTCAACAAATTTTCAGACTTCCTCAAGGCTCTGCATTGCCTCTGGGTCAACCTATGCTGCCTCCGCGTGTCCCTGCATGGCTTTGTGTTAGCCTCTCTGGCAATGCGCTGTCTCTGCTAGATCTCTCTCTCTCTCTTCTTTATTGAGTATTCTCCAACTGGGAAAGATTTCCCTTCGGATCTTATCCTTGCCCCACTGCAAAAGATCACTATCAAAAATCTTTCCGACAGTTGCTTTGCTTCAAAGAATCGAACTTTTGATCTCCCCTCTGTGTCTTCCAAATGCCCTTCAAGCCTCCTCTTATAATCCTCCAGTTGAGGATCATTGGCCCAGATTAGATCCTAATCAATGTCTTAGATCATTTTGCCTTGATCCTCGTCTTCTTCTAGAAGTTTCACCCACAGTTAGATTGATACCCTTTAATTATTTTAATTTCCTAAGTTTAGACTTAGGCACCCATTCAAAATAATTAATTATTTTAATAAAACTATCTCTAGGTGGAATTTCCCAAAACGATTTTTGGGTATTGTGGAATACATGTGTCCAAGCCTCCTTGCAAATTGTGAGACTTAGAGCACATCTGATGCTACCATAAATCAACACTCCCTCTTAGTGAGGAATGTGCTCTAATAATGCACCTTGCTGAAGCATCACTCTGTTCTGTAACATCTCCTTCTGCGTTGCTGATGTCTGACATCCTATCCACCAACTACTGCGCAAATGTTGCATCTATACTGCTGTTGACCCTGCCACTGTCAACACTGCATCCATACTACAAATTCCTCTCAGTTCTGCATCTGTGTTGCTGTTGGCACTACCACTGCCAATAATGCATCTGCACTGCAACCTCCTCCAACTGCTGCTGTTACTTCATCACAATGGAAAAGCGTCTCAAATTATTGAACTAGTGTTCAATATGATGCATCTCGTTATTGGAGTTCTGACTGTTGCTAGTCTCTACGCTAACCCTTTGAAGCCTCTGCATTGTTGCTAACCTCTGCTTTGTGCTGACTGCACTGCTACCAACTCTAGCTCTGCGGTGCTCAATCTTTGGCGCTCCTAGCCACTGCAATTGTCACTCTGACACTCCTCTGCATCAACTGACCTGGTCAATCCTGCTACTATTGATCTGGGCTCCCATAGCAAGGAATTGATCCAAGAGGTAGAATCCTCAAGGATCCTGCCCATCTGAAATCCTTTCGAACTACAGCTCTAAATCAGCCCACCTCCCTCCTGGAGATGCCTGGCCTGTCATGGTGAACTCCTCCTCCTTGATCTTCGCAGTTGCAACCTTTAGATCATGCTTCTCATCTTTGTCCTTCTTCCTGAGAGGACATTGTGTTGCGTAGTGACTGAATTTTCCACACCTGAAGCATTTGATCTTCGAAACATCTTTCTTCTTCTTCCGCTGCTCCTGCTGCCCCTTTGATGCGAGGGTTGCATTCTCTTCCTTCTGCTTGGGCTTCGACCCACTGCTGCTGCTTCCGTCAAGTTTACACTTGACCAAGTCTCTCCTCAGCTCCTCTTGCTTAAGCGTTTCCCACATTCCATCCCCATCTGGCAAAGTTGCCTTGCCCAGGATGCTTTGGACAAAAACTTGCCACTCCTCAAAAACTGAATTCAGGGCCAGTCTTACCATCTCAGAAGCTTGAGGTGTTGACCCCACAGTTGCCAACTCGTCTCAGGTCTCCTGAAGCTTAGTAAGGAATAGATCAATGCATCCCCCCTTTTGCATCTGCATAGATCTCAACTTTTGCTCCAAGTACATCTTCCACTGCTCAGAAGATCCCTAATATAGCGTCAACAAGGCATCCCACATCTCCTTGGTAGTGTCTCTGCTAGCGATGTGACAGACTATATGATCCTTCACTTCGTCGAGGATCATTCTCTTGGTCTTCGCCATTTCTCCCTTGTACTTCTTCAGAGGATCTGGATCTGCGGACTCAGCTACCACGTTGTCAATGTAGATTTTGAGAAAATACTCATCCAGAAGGCATGACATCTTCGCCTTCCAGATCACATAGTTGGATGCACCATCCAACCGATATTGATCTCTCAATCCACTGGTTGGCATTTCTGCCCATTGAAAAAGTTGAATGACCTCCTCTCTGCAAATGCATTCACCGGAACTGGAATTCTTCCTTTGGCTTCACTGTCCCTGCCCCTCTCTCACTGCTTTGATTTCTCTGGCTCTCTCTCCAGCAACTGAATGCTGCTACTCAGGAAATTGATTTGCTCATGAAATCGAACTGCACAAGTGATTTCTCCAAGGCCCATCAACTTCTTCTTATAATCCTCTGTTGAGACTTCAATGACCAAGATTAGATCTTAACCGATGGCTAGGATTAACTTGAAGACGATCCCTGTGAGTTTTTATAACATTCACACCATAACTTAATTAATTATGATTAATTAGCTATATTCTAGGTGGAATTTCCATAAATGATTTTTGGGTTTTGGAGATCTCATGCATTCTAGCCTCTCCACAAAATTTCAAGGCTAGAACAATCTGAAGCTACAAAAATTAACAGGGTATGTGTAAATGAAATCATTAGATAGCATGACATTGCTAAGAAGATCATATCAGATAGGGATACATGGTTCACTTCAATATTTTGGACTTGTAAGCAGTCGACCTTAGGAACTCTGTTGGACACCTAGTCCTCTAAGGGTTGGTGTGGAATGTGAATAGTCATTAGAGTCCACGGACCACTTGGTATATGAAGACCAAGGGTCACAAGAATGTAATATAAATATATATCTTGTGAATATGAAAAGCATCTCACGCTTATTCTTCATATCTGATCCATTTTATGCTGCGTCTCTAACATGGTATCAGAGTGAGCATTCCCCTGCCCTGCTCCAATTTGAGCCACTTGTTTTGTGGTCTCTATATACATGTCAGTTTTGCCTTTCTCCTTATCAGAGCTGCCACCTTATAGAGTGTTTTACTTTGCGCATACCTATTTCATTACTACGCGGCTTTCACAGGGTATCAGTCCATTTTCCTTGCCACATGCCTGTTGATCTAACCTCTCAACATGAATCTTGTTGAGCTCTCTGCCATACCTCTTACAAGTATATCCTCCTTTTAGGCCAATTCAATGTGACGACACTCAAGTTTCTGTCCGCACAACTATAAAACTGAGAAGGCGTGGGTTGTGCGGTTGTGCATAACCTTTGCGAGAGAAACTATTATTTTGACATTGCCCAAGTTTACACCCATAAATTCTCCGCTCCATAAAGTATTTTCTTCACTCTAAGTGCATTATAATGAAGTTTTCTTGTTCCTCGATTTTCCCTGGTTGTGCTAATTTCTTCTAGAGATAGTGAACCTTGCCATTTTATGAAGCTATAAAAGGATAGAGAGACAAAGAAATTCATAATCATTGTAAATGCCCGTCGCTGAAAGGGAGGCTCGATAACAGTCGATGGAATGTGAAAGCGATGAAGAGACATTGGATATCTTTGTGCATGTTCTCTCTACATTGCTATTGATAAGTTTTGGAACTCCAGGCAACGAATGAATGTATAGTGTGTTTTGATACATGCGTTTTTCATACTCTTAATACGTGCATCCTGTTAGTGTCAGTCTTTCCAGCCTTCCTCCAGTGATCAAATGTGCTCTTACAAAGTGATTTTGAAGTGTCAAGGTCAAATTTGGTCATTTCAGTGAGTCTTCAAGCAAAATTTGGTCACTAGGCATTAGGTCTAGGGTTTTCTCTCACTCTTTTCAAAGTTGCCCAAATGCCAACCTATGTCACTATTCAGTTGAGCCTATCATCATTCAGAGGGTTGTTATCATCATGTCAAGTTCCATAGGGTCATTTTACACCTTGTTCATGCTTCAGTTGTGCCTTGGCAGGTTCATTTCCCTCTCCTAGGGTTTTGAAGGCAATTTCTCTTGGACGGTCAAATCAATGGCAAAACTTGTATCCTGATGTTCATACACCTTCCCCTATCCTGAAAGTACTTTACCAAACACTTTCCATCCCTTAGATCCACCAAATTCCTCATTTTCGCACAAACCCTAGTTTCTAGCTACAACCTGGCAATTTTCTAGGTTGGGCCTGTGTTTTGCCCTTTTGGACCCTTTCCCCTCACTCAATCTCTGAGATTCCACTTTCCCCTGCTCCCTAACATCCCTCCCCACTCCCAAAAAATTTCCCCATGAATTTAGAAGCCCCCTATCCCCTTCATTTCGCTCCATTTCGACAAAATTCCTTGTTTCACACATCGAGACAAGTTGCACTCAAATGATGTTCCAGAGCAATAAAAGATGAATTTGGGAAAACTGAGAGAGGTTTTTGCACATGTGTAATGGTTTGAGAGAAATGTCAAAGAATACCGTTGCCTCGAGAGAATCAAAGGCACCTCTGAAGTGACCTTGGGAAAATCACGTTTTCTCCTAGCTTGGTTGGCCAAATGATTTGCTTGATGGGTAAAATGATAACTAGACACAAATATCTTTCCAATGAGCTATCATGAGCTCAATTTGGGGTTGAGGAAGGCATTCAAAAGTTGACTGCAACAACACTCTTCCTTGAGGCAGCCTCATTTGGCACTTTTTGACCAGTCTTGGGAGATTTGATTTTTGATAGGGAAAATGAACTCCAAATTGAAAAATTCTAGTTTGGTTGGAAATCAGACTCAAATACCTTTCCAACGACCTATCCTACACCCGATTCCAACACCGGGAAGGCCTCCAAAAGCCTCCTGCAAAAGGAGCGACCTGTCAAGACTGGTGTGCGACCCGTCAAGCGAGCGCGACCCGTCAGGGCACCTCAGCCAGTGCAAATTTTATATGGGCACGACCCGTTAGGCACGTGAGACCTGTTGGGTAGTGCACGCAACCCATCAACATACCCTCTATACAAAACCGCCAGCAAGCTGCTAAGGAACCATGAATTGCTAAATCTTGCAAGGTAGGCCCTCAATCATGAAAAATTATTGCTTGCTACAGTTCAAGAAGATCATGATTGTATTTTTAAAGGTCTTCATTTTGCAAGTAAAAGTCTCCATTGTGCTTTTGGGTTTGAATTTTTCAAAATTGCTAGGGTTTATTATGCTGTTTTGAGGTATCCCTTTTCTTTCCTATTGTCCACCTCCCATTACATATTCCTTATCATTTTATTTAAATTTCCCTTCCAAATTTGATAAGAGCCTTAAACCCTACCCCTCTTCCCTAAAAAATAAACACTCAAGTCCTAACCCTACTCCTCATTATGCCAATGTAAACAAATATATATCATGATGCATGTGTAATAATTGTTGCAATGTTTTTCCCTTAAATCCCTGTTTTATATATTTATTCCCATTTTCCCTTTAGAAGTGCCCCTCCCCTAACATTCTCCTCATGTTCCTTGTCCCCTTGAAACAACATATAAATCAGCATTCAAACAGTCAAAACAGCAGGGTATCCCATGGGAGGATTTTATCTCTTGAGAGGCTATGCTTATCCGGCTCAATGCTCATTTGAAAAGGTTGTTGGATAAGGCCAACCAAGATAACAAACTATTGAGGAACATGAAGAACCGTTATTGGGCGCGGATGCACGTGTGCAAAGCGAAAATGAAGGTGCTTCAAAGGCGGTTGGCCAAGGCACTAAAACGGAGAAGGAGGCCTGATCCCCTCCATATCTTGGCCAAGGCTTCACTCAAGGACCAAGGCACTAAATAGCCTAGCCACAGCACAAATCCCAAGAAATTTTGAGCATTTTGGGTAAATTTTGGTTTTTTCAGGCAATTTACAGGTTTTCTCCATTAACTCCATTTTGCAAAAACTCAGCATTTCTAGATTTTTCATGGAAAGTTACACTTGCTCAGCCATTACTAAGAAATTTCACCAAGTTTTGAGCCTCCAGAAAGTCAAAAAACATGCAAAAAATGACTTTCTGCCACATTTTTTACACACAGACAGCAGTCTTGGGAGATTGCAATTTTGGAGGGGCAAATGACCACCAAATTCAGAAATTCCACTTGGTTTGGAAAGTAGACAACTAGACCTTTCCAACAAGCCCACTCTTGCTTCATTTGGACACCTAGAAGTACCTCAAAATCAGCTCCAAAGTAGCGCGACCCATCAGGCAGAGGTACGCAACCCGTTGGACAGTTTTCACAGGAATTCATCTACAGCTCAGGAATTCGCCCAGCTTTGACCAGTTTTGACTTGAGATGGGATTTTTCACCCTCTTTGATGTAATTAATGTATTTTCATGTTGACATGACACTTATTTACCTTATTCTAGAAAGATTCATGCATGAAATAGCAAACATTTATGAATGGATTGGTTTCCTAGTTTATAGAGGCAAGTTGTTTTGACTGCCTAGTTTTTAGTGCTAAGTTTAGAAGTGGTTGAAACAACTCCTAGGATAGTGAGCTCGACCCATGGAGGCAGGGAAAGGGGTTAGATGACCTATATTATGTATTTTCTCAATCATTTTCAGAGGTTGGAAGGTTGGACTCTTGAGGGAGAATCTATCATTGTATTATTTCACTATATCTCTGCAATTTTTGGCTAAGGAAGACCAGGGTTTTGCAGTCCTTTTTAGGATTCTTGTGGTTACATGTTTTGATGGTGTGTTTCTCTATGTACCTGTAAGTGTGTTATGTGAATCATTTCCTTTCTTTTCCTTCTGCACATTAAGAAAACGAAGTGTTAAAGTAAGAATTCATGACTGTCATGCTCTGCTTTTAAGTTTGTTTAATTTCAATGTTTTCTACTGTTTAAGGAGAATTCAAAGTTATTGTTTGCTCTCCTTAACTCCTCACCTGTCATTCCTAATCATCCACCTCAATCAAAGGCATCAATACTGTCTCCTACCTCACCCCAAAAAACCCCCTGCAGAAACTGTGTCCAATCCCCGCACCCAAAATTGCCGTCCCTTCAATTTGCCACCAAAAACCCTAAAAACCCCAAATCAACCCTTTTCATCAGTTTACTAGCCTAAAATTAGTGTTACCCTATTGGTCATCTCATCCATTGAAGATTTTATTGATATTGACAGGAGAGAGCCTTCTCTTGCCCCGTAGGGCTAGCTACGAGGCTAAATGGTTTGATGTTGCCTTGAGGTTTTCCTTTTTCAGCCTGAGGTGAAATTTCAAGCGCTAACATGGCCTACAACAGTGTCATGTTCCCTTTTAACTTACCCTTTAACTCTGAGATCTATTGCTTGGCTTCTTGTAGGTCCTTGTTGAGGATCTCAACATTAGTCTTGTTGATCTCTACTTGTCTCTCCTTCTGGGGCAAGTTTTTCTGATAAATTTCTAGATCTCTTTGTTCCTTTTTTAACTCCCCCCTAAAAGATGGAGTTTAGTGAGGGTCTTGGTTAGCTAATCAATAGTATTTTGGGGGTCCATAGGTACAATGAACATGCATATGTGTGAGTCAATCTTTTGTTGTAGCTCAGTTATCATTTTCTTGAGGGATACGACCTCGTTGTTACTGTCAATGATCTCATTGGCCGAGATCTATTTTTCTTCCTCTACCTGCACTAGCTCCTTCGTATGAACATGTTTACTGCCTGACATATTGAGCTCGTGCCTTAGCTCTTGAATATTTGTTTGGGAACCCTTGACTAGAGTCTCTAGAGCTGGCCTATCTTCAATATTGACTGCAAGCTTCACCACCAACTCCTTGAATTTTTCATTCTATATGTGGACAACCCAAGAACTGTCTTTCTCTTGCTTCAGCCTATGTGCAGCTTTCTCCAATAGTGTTTCTACCTTGATAGTTAAGCCTTTCTTATTCAAATTGATGTATATCATTTCCCCAACCTGCTTGTGGAAATTAATTTTGTCTAGGAGGGGAATACTTTCCATATCCAAAGACACATCAATATCTTTGAATTTGGATCTCGAGGGAAAGGACTAGGCTTGAGGATGCTGCAAGGAAAACCTCATTTGATTTCTCTCCAAATCCATTGTTTCCAGCAACCTGGTGTGATAGCGGGTTGAATGAGATTCTACCTGTTGTTGCATATCCTCTCTTACTTTCTTATTTCTTTATTCAATGGCCTTGAATGCAAACTAGCTTGACCCTAGGAATGATGTGTTAGAATTTGTAACTAAAACAACTACCTATGAAGAAGAAGAGGCAGCAGACTGAGACTGGTATTCCAATGAGATATGAAAACTTGATTGATCTAGACCTTTCTCCACTAGGCTTGTTTCCAAATCTTCTTCTTCTGCCTCCTGAGTCTTAGTATTCTTGGATGTGGAATCCCCTACCATCTCGATATCTATAATCTGGCCCATGGGTCTCTTTTGCGCTTTGCCTTTATCCGTCATAGTGTCAATCTCCATCTTTGTGTCAAGAGGCCATGATTCAGAGTTAGCTTTCCATTCTACCTCAGGTTTAGACTCATCCAAATAAGTCGAAGCCTTTATATTTTCTCTTCCCTGATAAATAACACCAAGAGGGTCATAGTTCCAGAGAGAGTGGAGTAATAGTACATCAAGGTAGTGCAAGTGAACTGCATTAATTTTGGGAAAGAAGAGTACATAAAGGCTTTCTGGATCAGTGATGGGCTGATTTCTAGGATCTTAACCCCTTGGGAAGAAATTAAATAGTTATTCTTGTCAACGTATGTCACTGCCATCCAAGAGACAAGCTATGGGAAGTAGTGCACTGCAAGAGAAATCTAGTAGTACAAACTCGAATCCACCACTTGGAAAGGGTCTTCTCCCCTGACATATTGGTCAAAAGGGTCAGCTTGGAGGCTTTCCAGGTCGTAGGACCAAGTTGGGTCATCAATTTGCGCTTCCATATCCATGATGGGTTCAAGGCTCAACGAGGGTTTAGGTTCACATGCTTTTGGAGCCTTTGGTGGTTTGGAAGATCTCGAGGCCATCATTTCCTGGTTTTTTAAACTTTGACCCTACAGAAAACACCAAGTACAAGTGAGAATATTACCTGATCGCTGCAAAGGAGGAGGAAAACGACATCGGGATGAGTTGTCAGGGAAACTGTTAACAACATCCTGAGTAGGTCGCAAGTGGGAGGAGCATCGGAAAACAATGAAAGAATTTTTAAATTT
Organism: Pinus taeda; assembly: GCA_000404065.3. Lineage (NCBI taxonomy): Eukaryota > Viridiplantae > Streptophyta > Pinopsida > Pinales > Pinaceae > Pinus > Pinus taeda. The sequence continues at coordinate 290,358 of APFE030284465.1, forward strand.
GAGCGAGGGAAGTCATTTTTATAGGCAGTAGGGGCCAACAGTCGGGTGACATCATGATGACATCACGAGATTAGACACAAGTCGCGACGAGATTCGACAATGAGGGTGATTTGGCAGACAAGAGCAAGGGGAGGACAAGGGTTACCATTATGAACTTCAAACTTTACAGTTTACTGCACCGGCAAGTGAAACCTTGACAGCTGACGTGGTCCCCCCTTGGTTCCAGAGGTCGAGCAGCGGCGAGATGAGGATCTCTTCAGCCCCCCCAAAATGAATCTCCACCATTGGATCGAAATTTGACTATTCAACTCCGGAGGGGCAGAGAGATTTATCATCCACGTAGGTTTCCACCCCAGACTATTATGCAACCAGCTCATAAAAGGATAGAAAAGATAGATCAACGACTTTAAAATCATCCTCGTCAAGGGGGAATTCTCCTTTACATTACACAAATGAACAATGCCTATATGATTCAAGTGAAAACCCCCATTTCTATAATAGGAGTCTAAGGGATCACAATATAATCAAAGCCGACATAACAATAATAATGTAAGGGCACAACAATAACAATAGTGGGCTTCTATGGGGCACAATAATAACAATAAGGGCAACAATGACAAAAATAATGGGGGAACACACTAGTATTATAGGGACCTAACAAGCCCCTCTCCTTCAAAAACATGTTGTCCTCAATGCTTGAGTAGTTTCGAATGCTTCTATATAAAATTCTCATTCTCCTATGTGAAATCTTTAGTGGTTAAGTTCTTTCACTTGATGAGATACACTAAAAATTGATCGATTCCGTAGCTATCAAGTTCTTGTTTCTGTGACTGCTTCAAGTTCCAATATGATTTTTCCTTCCTCGTCAAGTTCTCACAATATTGTTTGAATTGGGAGCTTGTCACTTATAACCTTCTTAAAGCATGAAACTTGGAAAACTACTACACTCGGGAAAGATGCAAGAAGCTCCAATTTGTATGCCATAGTACCAATATTTGCAACACCTTGTATAGACCATAATACTTTGGTGATAATTTATTATCCTTCTTAGCTTGGTTGACGGACATTTGTTTGTATGGTTGTAGTTGTATCAATACCCAGTCACCTACATAAAAAATTCATTCACTATGATGTTGATCTGCCTGTTGTTTCATTCTATTTTGTGCCAAAGTGAGGTTATACTTTACGAGTTAAATAACTTGTTGTTGATGCTCGATGTGATATTCCATTGCTTGAACCTTAGAATTTTCTCTTAAATATGATGATATGGACGATGGATGATATCCATAAAGTGCCATAAATGGGGTCATTTTCGCTGTAGTATGGAAGGAAGTGCTATACCACCATTCAGCCAGAGGCAACCACTTGACCCACTATGTACAAAGTAATGAAGATATCCTTCCAAACATTTGTTCACTATCTCAGTTTTCCCAACAAATTGAGGATGATAAGATGAGCTATTAGCTAATTGAGTACCCAAACAAGAAAATAATTTCGTCCAAAAATTTCTAATGAAAATGGGATCTTTGTCGCTTAGAATAATCTTTGGGTTTCCATGTATCTTTTGTATTGTTTCCATAAATGCAGTAGCAATTGTACTGCATTTAAATGGATGAGATAATGCACAAAAGTGTGCATACTTGGTAAGTCTATCAATTACCACCATGATGACACTCTTTTCTTCAGAATTGGGTAGACATGTGATCAAATCCATTGAAACCTCCTCCCAACGTTGACTTGGAATGAATAAAGGTTGTAATAGGCCTGGGGTCTTAATTGTTTCAACTTTATTTTGTTGGCAAACCAAACATTCCACCACAAAATTTTGAATATCAGATTTAAGGCCAGTCCAAAAAAATTCCTTCTTAACCCTGCGGTAAGTTTTTAAAAATCTAAGTGCCCTCCTAATAGAGAGGTGTGCAATTCGAGAAGAATCTTTTGTTCGAGTTTGGAATTCTTACAGAGGTATAAGTGATCTTTTTACCATAACAAATCATTTTTCCAGCTAAATGTGTCAGATGTACTAGGATCTTGCTACAAATTTTGAATGAGTGCCCACACTTCTTCGTCATTCTTCCATTCATCCCTTGCTTCATTTATCCAATATGGTTGGATAATAGAAATGGCACAAAACTATACTTCCACATCCTCATCCTTTCTTGAGAGTGCATATGCAACAACATTTTGCTTCCCTTTTTTGCAAATTATTTCAAAGTCATAACCCAACATCTTTGTGACCCATTTTTGTTTCTCTTCTAAAGATAATCTTTGTTCTAAAAGGTATTTAAGACTATCATGATCCATCTTTACCTTGAAGTTTATTCCCATTACGTAAGGTCGTCATTTCATAAGTGCATGTAGTATTGCCAACATCCTTCTCATAAATAGCTTTGTGTAAATACTTTCCTTTGATTGGACGAATTTCAAAAGCAATGGGTCTTCCTTCTTGCATTAAAACGGCACCAATTCCATTTCCTGAGGAATCACATTCCACAATAAAGGTTTTTGTGAACTCTGGCATAGCTAATAACGATGCTTGGCACATTTGCGCTTTAAGATGTTCAAAGGCCATCATTGCGTCCAGAGTCTAAGAAAATGCATCTTTCTTCAGTAATGTTGTTAGAGGTGCTACTATTCTCTCATAATTCTTAACAAAATTGCAATAATACCCTGTCAACTTGAGAAATCCTTGCAGATGCTTTATGGATGAGGGAATTTTCTATTCTTTAATGGCTTTAATTTTTCTAGGGTCTACCTTAACACCTTCATGAGATACAATATGACCCAGATATTCAACCTCATGTACTCCAAAGAAACATTTGAAGGTTTTTGCATATAATTGCTTCTCCTCCAATAGTTTTAGCACCCTATCAACATGTTGAACATGATCCTTCCAAGACTTGTTGTAGATTAGTATATCATAAAAAATACTAACACAAATTTTATAAGGAAGGTTTTGAAAATGGAATTCATCAAAACTTCAAATATAGAAGATGCATTGGTAAGCCCAAATTGCATGAACAAGAATTCATAATGACCCTCATGAGTTCTAAATGTTGTTTCAGAATGTCTTCAGTCTTCATTCTGATTTGATGATATCCTCAATGAAGATCCAACTTAGTGAAGTAAATTTATCCATGTAATTCATCCAATAATTCATCAATGACTGGAATGGGAAATTTATCTTTAATAGTGAGCTTGTTTAGCTCCCTATAATGCATACACATGCGCCATGATCCATACTTCTTCTGCACCAATGCTATTGGAGCAAAGAAAGAACTTTGACTAAGTTGAATTATACCAACCTCTAGCATTTTTGCAACCATACGTTCAATTTCACTCTTTTGGGCATAGGGATATTTGTAAGGCCTTATGTTTGGAGGAACACTTCCTGGAATCAAATGAATAGCATGGTCATGATCACGAATAGGTGGGAGGCCTTTGTCAGTCTCAAATACCTTGGAATGATTGTCCAAAATGTTTTGGAGATCTAGAGAAATAGATTATTTCAATGTGGGAACCTCTAGTGAACATAATTGTGAAATTATGCCCCATTGTTCTTTATTTAGAATATTTTTCGTATTGTTAGAGCTGATTATCTTTTTCAATTTCCTTGCGATACCCCTTAATTCAACTTCCTTTCCTTCCAAAAAAACAATCAAGAAAAATTCTTGGATGATTCAAATGACAAAACCTCCTTTCTATATATAGGAGTCTAAGGGGTCACAATATAATCAGAGCCGACAAAATAGTAATAATGTAAGGGCACAACAATAACAATAGTGAGCTTCTATGGGGCACAATAATAACAATATTGGGACAAGATGGGCACAAAAATAACAATAAGGGATACATGACAACAATAATTGGGGAATACACTACTATTACGAGGACCTAACACAGGTTGCTTTCGGAAAGCAGTAAGGTGGAGATGAATGGTGATTCACCCAAAATTTGTGCACTTTTTACCTATAGGTTTTCTCCAAGGTCCCAATGTCTAATAGTAGCTTTATGTGCCTATGATTTTCCACCACGAGTCACAAGGGGAACAGACAGAGAAGGATGACCTTCAGGTCATTGAGAGCTCATCCCTTGTTTTCGATATGTAATATATTTCCCTTATATTTGATATTTAAGCTTATTCTTAGGTCCTCTTTCCCAAGCATGAACCCTGCTACCTATACTTTGCAAAAAATGGGGTCTCCAAGCATGACTGCAAGGAGATGTATATATATATATACACCAGAACTACATTTTTTAACACATATTACCACCAGAAGTGCACTTTTTACAGTATATTTTCCGCATAGTGCATTTTTTTTACAAAGTAATTTTTAAATGCATTCATTAATATCAATTGTTGGAGTGGTTCTCTTTGGAAAATATAACTATCCTGATTGTTCAAGGAAGACAAAACACGATCTCATTTTCAATGAGTCGTGGAAAGGAGTTTGTGAAGGAGAAGGAGATAATGAATCTGCAAAGCCCAATTCAGATAAGGAGATTTCCATTTGGAAAAATAGGAATATCAAGGCTTATGCCTTGATTGCAACATTTGTAAATGAAGAGGTGAGTCACCATGTTTCACCATTTTCAAATTATTTTGAAGCCTTAAATAAGTTGAAGGAGTTGTATGAATCACACTCTAAACTTGAAGTTGTCCAATTGATGATTAAATTATTTAGTATTGAATTAAAAAATGATGACCCTCTTGCTTTAGCATCAGAAGTAAGATCCATTATGCGTGATATAAAAACCACTAGTGTTGAAATATACATTCCTCTCATAGCTTATGTCAAGGCACTATATCCCACTTATTCAAATTATCTTGATTCATGCAAGCAAGTGGAAACCTCAAGGAGATTACCTTTGACTCCCTTGAGAAGAAGTTCACTAAGAGAGAAGGATTTTGGGAAGAAGACAACTCCTTAGTCTTTATAAGAAGTTGTATGTCTTGCACATAGAGAGAAGGATCATGCACAAGATTCTTCTATAGGAAGAGATGGTCGAAGAGGAAGAGGGTGAAGACAGTTCCAAGGATAAATGTGTTATGAAACCAGCTCACAAAAAGATAGAAAAGATAGATCAGCACCTTAGAAATAAGCCTCTTCAAGGGGGCAACCTCCTTTACATTACACAAATGAACAATTCTTAGATGATTCAAATGACAAAACCTCCTTTCTATATATAGGAGTCTAAGGGGTCACAATATAACCAGAGTTGACCTAACAATAATAATATAAAGGCACAAAAATAACAATAGTGGGATTTTATGGGGCACAATAATATCAATATGGTGACAATAGGGGCACAACAATAACAATAAGGGATGCAACGGCAATAGTAATGGGGGAATCACTAGTATTATAGGGACCTAACATGCCCCTCTCCTTCAAAAAAGTGTTGTCCTCAATGCTTAAGTAATAATGGATGATTATGTATAAAATTATCATCCTCCCATGTGGAATCTTCAATGGGTAAGTTCTTCCACTTGATGAGATACTCTGGAACTGATCGATTTCATAGCTGTCGAGTTCTTGTTTCTTTGACTGCTTGAGGTTCCAATGTGATTTTTCCTTCCTCATCAAGTTCTGGCAATATTGTTTGAAATGGAAGCTTGTCACCTATAACCTTCTTTAAGCATGAAACATGGAAAACTAGGTGCACTCAAGAAGCTACAAGAAGCTCCATTTTTTATGCCGTAGTACCTATCTTTTGCAACACATTGTACGGCCCATAATACTTTGGTGATAATTTATTATCCTTCTTAGCTTGCTTGAGGTACATTTGTTTATATGGTTGTAGCCGTAGGAATACCCAATCACCTACATCAAAACTTCTTTCATCGCAATGTTGATCTACTTGCTATTTCATTCTATTCTACGCCAAGGTGAGGTTATCCTTTAAGAGTTGGAGAACTTGTTGCTAATGCTCGATGTGATCTTACACTGCTCGAACCTTAGAATTTTCTCTTAAATATGATGTGATGGATGGTGGATGATATCCTAAAGTGCCATAAATGGGGTCATTTTTATTGTAGTATGGAAGGAAGTGTTATACCACCATTCAACCAGAGGCAACCATTTGACCCATTGTGCCTGTTTATCATATACAAAGCAATGAAAATATCCTTCCAAACATTTGTTTACTATCTCTGTTTTCCCATCAGATTGAGGATGATAAAATGAGCTATGAGCTAACTGAGTACCAAGACAAGAAAATAATTATGTCCAAAAATTTCCAGCGAAAATGGGATCTTTGTCACTTATAATAATCTTTAGGTTTCCATGTAGCTTTTGAATTGTTTCCATAAATGCAGTAGAAACTATACTCGCGTTAAATGGATGAGATAATGCACAAAAGTGTGCATACTTGGTAAGTCTGTCAACTACCACCATGATAACACTCTTTCCTTCAGACTTGGGTAAACCTGTGATAAAATCCATTAAAACCTCCTCCCAACGTTGGCTTGGAATGCATAAAGGTTGTAATAGTCCTAGGGTATTAATAGATTCAACTTTATTTTGTTGGCAAACCAAAAATTCTGCCACAAACTTTTGAATATCCAATTTAAGGCCATCCCAAAAAAAACCTTCTTAACCCTGTGGTAGGTTTTTTAGAAATCTTAAGTGCCCTCCTAAGGGAGAGGTGTGCAATTCCCTAAGACTCTTTTGTTTGAGTTGGGAATTCTTACATACATATAACCGATCCTTGTACCATAACGAATCATTTTTCCAGCTAAATGTATCAGATGTACTAGGATCTTGTTGTATCTTTTAAATGAGTGCCCACACTTCCTCGTCATTCTTCCATTCATCCCTTGCTTCGTTTATCAAATCTAGTTGGATAACAAAAATGGTGCAAAGAAATGCTTCCACATCCTCATCCTTTCTTGAGAGTGCATCTGCCACAACATTTTGCTTCCCTTTTTTGTAGATGATTTCAAAGTCATAACCCAACATATTTGTGACCCATTTTTGCTGCTCTTCTAAAGATAATCTTTATTCTTAAAAGTATTTAAGACTATCATGATCTGTTTTTACCTTGAAGTGTCTTCCCATTAGGTAGGGTCGCCATTTCTTAAGTGTGTGTAGTATTGCCAACATTTCCTTCTCATAAATAGCTTTGTGTAAATACTTTCCTTTGATTGGATGACTTTTGGAAGAAATGGGTCTTTCTTCTTGCATTAAAACAACACCAATTCCATTCCTTGAGGCATCACATTCCACAATAAAGGTTTTTGTGAAGTCTAGTGTCACTAAGACTGGTGCTTGGCATGTTGCCTCTTTAAGATGTTCAAAGGCCTTCATTGCTTCTGGAGTCCATGAAAATGCATCTTTCTTCAATAATGTTGTTAGAGGTGCTACTATTCTCCCATAATTCTTAACAAACTTGCGATAATACCATGTCAACCCGAGAAATCCTTGTAGATGATTTATGGATGTGGGGATTTTCCATTCCTTAATGGTTTTAATTTTTCTAGGGTCTACCATAACACCTTCATGAGATACAATATGACCCAAATATTTGACCTCTTGTACTCCAAAGAAACATTTGGAGATTTTTGCATATGATTGTTTCTCCTCCAATAGTTTGAGCACCATGTCAACATGTTGGACATGATCCTTCCAAGACTTGTTGTATATTAGTATATCATCAAAAAAAACTAACACAAATATTCAAAGAAAGGGTTTGAAAATGGAATTCATCAAACCTTGAAATGTAGAAGGTGCATTAGTAAGGCCAAAAGGCATGACAAAAAATTCATAATGACCCTCATGAGTTCTAAATGTTTTTTTTGGAATGTCTTCAGTCTTCATTCTGATTTGATGATATCCTGAATGAAGATCCAACTTGGTGAAGTAAATTGATCCATGCATTTCATCCATTAATTATCAATTGGCGGGAATTGGAAATTTATCTTTATAGTGAGATTCCTGAGCTCCCTATAATCTGGACACATGTGCCATGATCCATCCTTCTTGTGAACCAATACTACTGGAGCAAAGAAAGAACTTTGACTAGGTTGAATTATACCAGCCTCTAGCATTTTTGTAACCATACATTCAATTTCACTCTTTTGGACATAGGGATATATGTAAGGCCTGATGTTTGGAGGAACACTTCCTCAAATCAAATTAATAGCATGATCATGATCACGAATAGGTGGGAGGCCTTTGGGAGTCTCAAATACCTTGGAATGATTGTCCAAGGCTTTTTGGAGATCTGGAGAAATGGATGATTTTGATGTGGGAACCTCTAGTAAACATAATTGTGAAATTTTGCCTCGTTGTTCTTTCTTTAGAAGCTTTGTCATTCCGTTAGCGTTGATTATCTTTCCTCATTTCCTTGTGATACTGATCCAAAATGGATTCATTTTTGCCTCTGGAACATTGCCTTGAAATGCAAATGAAAGTGGATCAAGTGTCAACGGTCAATAGTCAATAGTCAATGCCTACGTCAGCAGGACACGAGGCAACCCGGGAATGAGCGACGGGTTCTAGATGATGTCACTAGAGAAGGTGACATGGAAATTTGTGATTAGTTCACACGGGCCAATCTGGTGCTGACACATAGCAGCCCAGACTTGCCCAACGTTAGCATGAAATCCCAATGTGGCAGATGAGAAAGAAATTTGGCAGACTACTAAAATTGATGAAAATCACAGGCAAGTGGTGATCATCCGATTCGAGGAGATCGACGCATATCGCGTCAGAACATGCAAGCAAGTTAGCATTTCAAATGGACATGATGTGGTTATTAAAAAGAGTTTGAGTTCCAACAGGAAAGTGGGAAGCAGTATCTCGCGCGGCCTAAACGTGGTAAACGGTTTTTCAAAAATTCACGCGATTAACCTTAGCGGGCGACATGTAGCACGAGAAAACCATTATTCTCGCGTGCTTTCAATCTGATATCGATCATACAATAATTCACACAAGATTGCATGGCAATCGTTCGATTGGATAGGTTACATCAATGGTGGAGATAGTCTGGGTTAGTCAGTGAGCGGATGACACGATAGCCGTTGGATCATGTGGGATTGATCGATGGTGGAGGTCCACCAAGCCAGTTAACGAGCAGGTGATGCGATAGCTGCCGGATCGGATGGGACTTGGTTGTCGGGATCTTCGCCAGAAAAAGGCCGAATAGTCGAGGTCAACCCCACGACTGTTAGACCTTTGATTTTATGTTATTACATTATCCCACATTCACCGCAGATTGTAACTACATATGGTATATAGTACCATATCACCAAAACATAATGAATGATTATCGTTTTGGACCATTCCAGGGGGTTTGGAGGTCACAGTGGCAAGATATGGTCGAGTTTATACTCGTTTGACTCAAAATCTTGAGCTTAACACAAGGGTAATGTCCATTTTCTTATTTAAGACTCTATTTTGGAGCTCATACTTGTAACAACAATTTGAAGACAAAATAAATAGGTCAGAATTGGAAGCGAAAGGACCAGGAGATGTAGTCAGGAAGTCTAGTGAACTCCTTTATTAAATTTGGTTGTGTTGATGTGTTTGAATTTGTTTTCAATTTGTTTGTGTTTATGTTATTCGCAGTATTTTCAGTCAGTTGCACTAAGTAACATACGAAAATTCACACATAGTCTATAATACCATTTTCATTAACCGATCAAGTGGTATCAGAGCAACAAGGTTTTTAAGGTTTGACAAGTCTGTGTGGAGATTTGAATGCTTACTGGGTTGAGGCTTGGATGAGGTGAAGGTGAACTTGTTGAGGTGAATCCAAAGATTGGAAGGGTCTTTTCACAAAGAAGGATGGCAGAAGAAACTCCACTTGGATCAAAATCCCAATTTTTGGATAGTTTCATGAAGATACGTGCAATGGTGTACGAGATGTATAATGAGTTTAAAAAGGGCAAAGGTGAAGGCACTTCATCACCTAAACCAGACAAAGGAGCAAAGGAACCTTTTCTTCTTTTTCCTCCAGATAAAGAGACAAGGGAAAAGATTCCTCCACCATCTCCTCCATCATCACCATCATCATTGTCATCGTCTTCTTCTCATAAAACTAGTTCTTCTAAGAAGAAGAAAAAGAAATCCTCTTTGATCAAATTAGATGTAAAATTTGATTTGCCAATTTATGATGGATAACTTAATTTTGAAAAGCTTGATAATTGGATAAGACAAATTGAAGTATATTGTAGGGTGCAGAAAATTGTTTCAGAAAGGAAGAAGATCCAACTTGTTAACCTTTGACATGGAGGAACCGAACTTGTATGGTGGGAAGGCAAGACACAAGCAGATCTCCAAAAGCATGGTAAAATCATTTCAACTTGGAATGAATTTGTTTATGCTATTAAAAAGAAATTTTATCCTTTGGCTTATATGCAACAAGCGATGAGTTGGTAAACACTACGTCAATTAAAAGGAAAAATTATTCAAAGTTATACTTAGGAATTCCGTAAGAGAGATTTAACATTAGGCATATCATTGGACTCACCAGAGACATTGTTGAAATACATAGGTGGTCTTCATAGTTATTTGAGGCATACCATACTTATGTTTAATCCAACTAGCTTAGATGATGTATCAGTTCAAGCAACTCATCTAGAATCTAGAGGTAAAAATGTAACCCAAGATGTTGGGAAATCATCCAAACCTATTGAAAGCAAGAATAAAGGCAAAAAGAAACTTAAATGGAAGGAGAAGAAAACAAACACTGTGAAGAAGGATAAACCTTCATGCACTCATTATAAGGAGGAAAGGACACGATGAGGCACACTGATGGTCATTACATCCGGAATTGAAGCCTAAGAAGTTCAGGAGTAAAGAGCAAAGTAATGTTACTGTTATTCAAAAGGACTTAGGATTAGATTTAGGTGACAAGACAATGGTTACAACTATAGGTATAAAAGGTAAAGATTCTAAAGCATCTAAAAGTACTTCTTCACATTTTGTTGATAATGATAATGATGAGAGAAAAGAAATGAGCTATTTCATATTAGAGTCATTTCCAAGCATACTAAAATTGATACATTATTTGATAGTGGGTCACAAGTTAATTTGATTTCTGAAGCAATTGTAAAGAAGTTGAATATAGAAACAAAACCTCATAAAAAGCCATATCCATTAGGTTGGGCGTGTGATAAAACTAAGCTACAAGTTACAAAACAATGTAAACTTCATTTTGCTATTGTGTCAAAGTTTGTAGATGAGGTTGAGTTAGACATAGTCCCATTGGACATATGTGGAATTGTATTAGGAAGTCCATACTTGTACGATAGAAATGGTATCTTCTATCGAACTGAAAATAAGTATCAATTCACTAAGGATGGAACTGAATATATTGTAAGGGCTCATAAACTCAAAGATAATTTCTCTCTCATAAATTTAGGACAGATGAAAAGAATTGTAAATTCAAGTAAACAATTTTTACTTATGATTGTAAAAGCAAAGGATATTGATAAATCCGATACATTCCAACATTGTAATCCTAAACAGAAAGCAGATCTAGTTAAATTTTTTTCCGATTATGATATTTTGTTTCAAGAGCCTAAAGGGCTTCCACCCAAGTGAGAGATAGAACATGAGATTATTTGCAGCAAGATGCTCCACTACCTAACATTGGAATGTAAAGGTTATCATCTCTAGAGAATGCAGAGATAAAGAAGCAGGTATAGGAGTTGCTCGATCAAGGGTTTATTTGACCAAGCACATCACCGTGCGGATCACCTATTGTGTTAGTGTGAAAGAAAGATGGATCGTGGAAAATGTGCATTTATTTTAGAGCATTAAATAAAATCACAATAAAGAATCATTATCCTCTTCCTCCTATTGATGATTTGTTAGATCAGTTAAAAGATGCAGTTTACTTCTCTAAATTGGACTTGCGAAGTGGCTACCATCATATCAGAGTTGCAGAATAGGATGTATGGAAGATTGATTTCAAAATGAAGCAGGGACTCTATGAATGGATGGTTATGCCTTTTGGCTTAACTAACACCACAGAAACATTCATGTGAGCCATGAATGATGTATTTAGACCATTCATTGATGATTTTGTAATAGTCTATTTAAATGATATTCTTGTTTTCAGTAGAACATGGGATGAACATGTAAAGCATGTAAAGTCGATTTTAGATGTTTTGAAAAGAGAAAATCTCTATGTAAAATTGTCAAATGTGAATTTGGCAGAACATATTTGAATTATTTGGGTTATATTGTAGGGGGTGGTGAATTGAAGATAGATCCCTCTAAGGTCGAAGTCATTGTAAATTGGCCTAAGCCCAATACTACTACACAAGTTAGAATTTTCTTAGGGACAATGCAATATTGGAGAAAGTTTATTGCTAACTTTTCTTTGATTGCAGCTCCTTTACATGCTTTGACAAGTGTGAAATAGGTGTTTCAATGGGGAGGCAAATAGAAAAAATCCTTCGACACATTGAAATAAAGGATCAGTACAGCACTAGTACTAGCATTGCCAGATCTTCAACATCCATTTGAGATCGAGACAGATGCAAGTGAATATGCCATGGGGGCAGTGTTGATGCAGCACAGAAAGCTTATATGCTTTCATTCTGAGACATTCACATTAGCAGTAGTTAACTATCCTACATATGATAAAGAATTGTATGCATTAGTTCAGAGTGTTAAAAAGTGGAAACATTACATAATGGGTAAAGAAAAAATCATACATACAGATCATCAACCACTACAATACTTACACTCACAAAGTAAATTGCAACAGTCATGACATTATAGGTGGATGGGTTTTCTACAACAGTTTCATCTTGTTATCAGATATAAGAAGGGAATACATAATAAGGCTGCAGACATGTTATCAAGACCAATTATAAATGCTTCCACAATACTTAAGCATAATTTGGTAATTCATGAAAGTTACATTGAACAATATGCTCAAGACACAGATTTTAGGGATGTATATGCAACTTTAAGTCATGGCAAGCCAGTAGAAGAATTTGATTATTTCATAAAGGAGAAACTCTTATATCATTTGGGAAAGTTATGCATTCCACAAACTAAAAGAGTTAATATAATTCGCGAAGCACATACTTCTCTCATATCAAGTCATTTTGGTGTAAGTAAAACAGTTGCACAATTACAAAGATTCTGCTATTGGCCATGAATGAATGAGACAGTTTCTAGATATATTAAAGGATGTACTATGTGTGCTACAAGCAAGCCAAGTAATAGAAAATTAAGCTTGTATACTCCACATCCAATTCCTTCCCATCCTTAGGATAGTGTATCCATGGATTTTGTTGGGGGATTGGCAAAGTCTAGAAAGAGTCATGATTATTTGTATGTAGTTGTGGATAGGTTCAGTAAGATGTGTATTTTGACACCATGTAATAAATAGGTCGCAGCTGAAAAAACTGCAAAGTTTTTCTTTCAAAATGTATGGGTTCATTTTGGGTTACCCACTTCTATTATATCTTATCAAGATTATCGATTTGTCACGAAATTTTGGTCAAGTCTATGGGAATTAATGGACACAAATTTAAAGAAGAGAACGACATTTCATCCATAAAGAGATGGTCAAACGGAAGTGGTCAATAGGACAGTGATACAGTTTCTTTGAGGATATTGCAGCAAGCATCCCAAAATTTGGGATGAGCATTTGTGTTATGTGCAGCATGCTTACAACCATGAAAAACATTCTTCTACTCAGAGATACCCTTTTGAGACTTGTTTTAGTTTTATACCAAAGTCTCCCTTGGATTTTGTCTTTGGTAAAGACATGGCAGTTGATGGACACAGTGATGTGGACAAAGCAACCAAGTTCATTGAACAAATCCAAGAAATTCACCAGGCAGTACAGGAACAACTGGAAAGAATCGAAGAAAATTATAAGGTGTGACATGCCAAGCATCGAGTTGAGCATAGTTTTCAAGTTGGTGATCAAGTCTGGTTATACATCAGAAAAGAAAGATTGCAAGGGGAAGGTAAAAAGTTGAAACCAATTAGATGGTCCTTTCAAAATACTTAACAAAATTGGTGAAAATGTTTTCTGCCTAGACCTACCAGCTTATATGGAGATATATTCCGTCATAAATGTTGAAAACTTGTGATTGTATGAACCTTCATTGATTGAAGATCCCTAAGAGAAAGGTCAGCTACTTTCCATTGAAGATCATTTTCCCAAGTATCTTAATGAGCTACAGAAGGACATAGTTCTTGATAGGAGGATAAGAACTTCGTGACTGGGAAATGTTAAGTATCTTCAATTTGGACTCAAAGGTACAAATCCAAGTAAAGCACGATGGACAGAGATAGGAAAAGTGAGGTAACTTTATCCTCACTTACTCGACAATTAAAACCAACTTTTAGTGGACACATGACAACCCAAGAATGAGCCACGGGTTATGGATGATGTCAACAGAGAAGGTGATGTGGCAATTTGTGATTAGTTCACACGGGCCAATATGGTGCTGACACATAGTAGCCTAGACTTGCCCAATGTTGGCATGAAATCCAATGTGGTGGATGAGAAGGAAATTTGGCAGACTTCTAAAATTGACGGAAATCACAGGGAAGTGGTGATCGTTTGATCTGAGGAGATTGACGCATATCACGTCAGAACATGCAAGAAGGTTAGCCTTTCAGATGGATGCGATCTGGTTATTAAAAAGAGTTTGAGTTCTAGCAGGAAAGTGGGAAGTGGTATCTCGCGTGCCATAAAGGTGGTAAAAGATTTTTTCGAAAATTCATGCAATTAACCTTAGTGGGCGACACATAGCATAAGAAAACCACTTTTCTCACACGCTCTCGATCTAATATCGATCGTGCAAGATTTCACGCGAGATTTCACGACAGTTGTTCGATTGGACGAGTTACATCGATGGTGGAGATCATCTGGGTTAGTTGGTGAGCAGACAATGCGATAGCCATTGGATCATGTGGGATTGATCGACAATGGAGATCTGCCAAGCCAGTTGGCGATCAAGTGACGCGATAGCCATCAGATAGAACAGGACTTGGTTGTCAGGATCTCCGCTAGAAAAAGGTCGAACAGTTGGGGTCAACCCCGCGACTGTTAGACCTTTGATTTTATGTTATCGCATTATCCCACATTCACTGCAAATTGCAACTACATATGGTATATAATACCATATCACCAAAATAGAATGAACGATTATGGTTTTGGACCATTTCAGGGGGTCTGGAGGTCACAGTGGCCAGATATGGTTGACTATATACTCGTTTGACTCAAAATCTTGAGCTAAACATAGGGGTGATGTCCATTTTCTTATTTGAGACTCTGTTTTGGAGCTCATACTTGTAACAACAATTTGAAGACAAAATAAAGTGGTCAACACTGGAAGTGAAAGGACCGAGAGATATAGCCAGGAGGTTTGGTGAATGCCTTTATTAAATTTGGTTGTGTTGATGTGTTTGAATGTCTTTTCAAATTGTTATGTGTTTATGTTATTCACAATCTTTTTGATCCATTGCACTAAGTAACATAAGCACATTCACACATAGTCTATAATAACTTTTTCGTTAACAGATCAGATGCCCCTTAATTCAACTTTCTTTCCTTTAGAAGAGAATTTCATGAAAAGTTCTTGAAAATTAAAAGCTATTGTACCCAAGGATTGTAGCCATTGGACTCCTAGTACAACATCAACACCACCTATTGGAATGGAAAGCATTGGGCTATTCAATACATATTCTCCCATGGATAGCTTGATATTATGGCACTTTCCTGAGAAATTTATGGTTCCTCCACTTGCAACCATCACTTGAATCTCTAGTGCTGGATATAGGAAGCAATTCAATTCCTTGGCTATCTTACAATGAATAAAATTATGGGTATTTCCCAAATCAATCAACACTATTACCTTTTTCTTCTTGATATGCCCTTCTATCTTGATAGTTTGAGTGGTAATTCCAGCCAATGCGTACAAGATATGATCGGATTCATTTCTTCTTTTTCTAGAGTTTGTTCCTGGTGTATATCCTCTTCTTTTGATGTTTCTTCTTCATTTTCTTCCTCCTCTTCACAATCTATGTAAAATAATTTCTTCTCGGCACACTTATGACCTTTAGTGTATTTTCTATCACAACTGTAACAAAGCCCTTTTTCTATTTTCTCTTCCAATTGTTGTGGTGTCAACCTTGTAGGTTGTGGATGGCTAGGGGCAACAACACTTCCATCTTTATGATTGTGAGTGGTAGGCCTCCTTGTTGCCATAATTTTTCTTTCCATTTTTCTTTCCAACCTGAATGCCTTCTCCAATGAATCTAGTTCCCAAAGGCGAACCTTATGTTGGATGTTATCTTTTAAAGTCCCTATGAACACATCAATCCTATGCTCCTCTCGAATACCTTTTACCCTTATATTCAATTTTTGGAATTCCTCAATGTGCTCCATCATTGAACCCTTTTGTTTGAGATTTATCAATTGGCTAAAAAAAGTGTTGCTTTTTGTATCCTCATAATGTGCTATCATTTCATCCATAAAAATGGCCCAAGTGACAATTTTTTTACGAGAGCAAAGCCATTGATACTATAAAAGCTGATTTGGTTCCAAATATAAAGTTGCAATGCATACCTTCTGTGTGTTTTTCACATTATGGAGATTGAAAAATTGCTCCATCTGTAGTATCCATGTTCCAGGATCCTTGCCATCAAACTTCCTCATATCGATCTTTGGAACATGGTGGCTCTTCGATCCAACATTAGAGTCTATGAAATCATGATTAATATTTATTTTGTTCTCATCATGAGTTTCCTTTTCTCATCATGAGTTTCCTTTACTACCATTTTGCCATTAGTAACCATTTCTTGTAGAAACTTTGTCAAATCTGTATTCAAATCTGTCTTCAAATCTTCCATGCCTTTCTTTAAATCATCCATCTTAGCTTCCACGCCATCCATCTTAGCTTCTGTTACTTTTTGTGCGAGTGAAATTTGTTGCACTTGGTCTCACAATTTTGATATATCATGTTGCATTTCTTCCTCTTCTTCATGAGTCATGCTAGAGCTTTTAGGTTGCTTACCAGGTGTTTCCATTTCCTTTCTTTGGAGCATCAATTGCCGATAATAATGCTTCACTATGCCCTTTGAATTCTTTCAAACTAATTTTTCAAACCAAGCTTATGCAAAAAAATTTGAAAAAACTACACACCTTTTTTCACTTTGTAGGAGCTCGATATTGAATCTAATGTATCCTTGTAATTTTGGATCTCCAAGGTCTAAAATTTCTTCCTGTGGTAAATCTCTAAGTAATATTTCTAACCCGCAAATCTAATCAAGATTGGATTCTCCAATGAAGAGTTATACCAAACCTCCCATGATGACCTGAGGATAGATTGGTTCAATAGAGCAAACTTGTACGACGTGCCACGGGTCACTATTTCAACCTTAGGTTTTGAAAATGATACCCAAAAAAATACATTTCGTCCTTCTTCTGTAACTTCTTACAAAAATTCAATCTGATGCTCAAAGCGAAATTTATGACGATTTTACCAAAATCACTTGTTTGGAATGTAATATAGCAAGAAAATATTTGAAATTCGGACCCAAGGTTCATAGTGATTTTGCCTCAAATGGGTTTTTGTTGTCGCTTCTAAAATGTCGCAAAAAAAAAAAGTTATAGCGAAAATGCCATGATGACCTATTTGGAGCAGTGAAACCCTAGATCCCAAGCTCTTATACCAGATGTTATGAAACCAACTCACAAAAAGATAGAAAATATAGATCAACGCCTTAGAAATAAGCCTCTTCAAGGGGCCAACCTCCTTTACATTACACAAATGAACAATTCTTAGATGATTCAAATGACAAAAGCTCATTTATATATATATGAGTCTAAGGGGTCACAATATAACCAAAGCCGACCTAACAATAATAATATAAAGGCACAAAAATAAAAATAGTGGGATTCTATGGGGCACAATAATAACAATATGGGGATAATAGGGGCACAACAATAACAATAAGGTATACAATGACAATAGTAATGGGGGAATCGCTAGTATTATAGGGAACTAACAAAATGTCTGATCTTCATTGTATACGATGCAATAAATATGGACATGAAACATCCACGTGTAATCTTCCTTGGGGAAAAATTGAACAAGAAAGAAATGAAGGAAAAGGTAAAACCAATGAAAAAGGGAAAGGTAAAGCACCCGAATTCACTCACTATGTTGTGTCACAGTGTAATAATGGTGTAACTGAAGACTTCTTTAATGCTTCACTTGCTTCTTGGAAAGATGATTGGTTTCTTGATTAAGGAGGAACTTGCCACATGAATTTTAGAAGAGAATTTTTTGGAGAATTTACTGACAATGTTGAAGGAGCAGTATACTTTGCAGACAAATCAAAACTCAAGTCGTCATGGCTTGGCACCATCAGGCTAAAATTGTCTGGTCTTCCAGACTTTCTTCTGCATGATGTTTTATATCTCCCAGAGCTAAGGAGAAACTTCTTGTCTTTGGTGCACATCCACTAGCAATGACACTCCATTCATATCTTTGATGGCAAGATTGAGCTTAGAAAAGAATCAAATCACTCACTTGTCATGACAGGGATAGAAGAAGAAAGACTTCTGAAGCTGCAAGGTAACTCTACTCATGCACAAAAATTCTCATACAGTTCTCATTAAGATGAAGGTACATTTCCATCAATTATTTTATGGCATGCTATATTTGGACACTTGAATTACGATAGCCTTTATATGTTGAAGAAAAGTAGTGTTACTAGTTTGTCTAAAATTCCTAGGAAACTTAAACAACGTAATGCTTATATCTTAAGAAAGCACAACAAACAGCCTTTTCATGATTCACATTTCAGAGCACGTAGAAAAATTGAACCTATTCATTCAGACTTATGTGGCCCAATGCATGATCCCTTTGCAAATGGAAATAAATATATGATGACATTTATTGATGACTACACCAGAATGTGTTAGGTTTATTTTTAAAGAACAAATCTAATGTTTTTCAAACATTCAAGAACTTTCATGCATGGATTGAAAATGATGCACAATTTCATATTGGCTCTATTCGTAGTGATAATGGAAAATAATACACTTCAAATGAATTTGAAAACTATATTCGCCAGCATGGGATCAAATATCAAACAACGGTGCCTTATAATCCCAAACAAAATGGAGTAGCTGAAAGAATGAACATGACAATTTTAAATGTGGTATGCTCCATGATGTTTTTCAAGAACATAAAATTGATGTTTTGGGTTGATGCAGTTCTATGTGTTGTATGTAAATAATA
Source organism: Pinus taeda (assembly GCA_000404065.3). Classification (NCBI taxonomy): domain Eukaryota; kingdom Viridiplantae; phylum Streptophyta; class Pinopsida; order Pinales; family Pinaceae; genus Pinus; species Pinus taeda. The sequence continues at coordinate 309,598 of APFE030284465.1, forward strand.
GGTGTTCATCTAATGCTATTTGAAACAAGACTCCTTATGAAATGTGGTATGGCCACATTCCTTCAATAAAGCATCTCAAGATCTTTGGTTCCACCTGTTATGCCTTAATACCTATGGAACAAAGAGACAAACTTGTTGCAAGGAGTCGTAAGTGTATCTTCTTGGGGTATTCAAATATCTCTAAAGCATATGGTCTATATGATGAAGCTAACAAGAAGTTTGTAGTATCTACAGATGTGATATTTCTTTAATCTTCCAAGGCTGACAATGTTGTTAAGCGGAAGCTTGATCACTTGGATAGATTCGAACATGAAAATTATTTTCAAGAATTTAATAATGAGGTTCCACATATTAAAGGGGGGATTCCTATACTGGATCAACCTATGGAATCTTCTTCTGATGCACTTTCTCCCCCACATGAAGCTTTAGCTACTGATCCATATGACAGTTTGAATGATGTGGTTGACATAATTGGGGGACTAAATCTTGATTCAGCCCCAACTCAATCAACTGAGTA
>APFE030284484.1:0-17965 GCA_000404065.3 Pinus taeda
TCAAGGGAAACTCACATGGCCTTCTCCTCATCGAATCTGACATCCCTACGAACCAATGTCATCCTGATGGTCGACAAGTACACCCAATAGTTGTGAGGTGTATCAGTGTACCCCATAGATATCCCAAACTATGCTGTCATCTCAATCTTCTTCCGTGCATGTTTGGTCACATGGAAATATACCGATGACCCAAAAATCTTGAAGTTACCAACATATGGCCTCTTACCGGAATAAGCCTCCTCTGGTGTCTTCATCTCAAGTATCTGATGTGGGCAACAGTTCTGAACATAAGCCACTGTGTTCCATGCTTCATCCCACAAGTGAAGTGGTAGGTCCTGATCATGCAACATCGTCCTCGCTGCCCCTACTATGCTTTTGTTCTTCCTCTTGGCTACCCCATTCTGCTAAGGGTTATGGGATGTCGTCAACTCCTGTTTAATCCCTTTTGCTACACATAATTTCTTAAACACGTTTGAGACATACTCACCACTGTTATCACTTTGTAGATATTTAACCCTCTTGCCCGAATCTTTCTCCACCAATGCTTTAAACACACAAAACTTTGTGAAAGTTTGGTCCTATTTTTGCATGAAAAATATCCAACATTTACGAGAATAGTCATAAACAAATATAACATAATACCTGTGTTTAGCCTTGGATGTTGTCGAGAATGGTCCACACACATCTGAATGGACTCACTCTAGAATAACCTCTGATCGAATATCTCTGTCGTGAAAGGAAGACTTGGTGTATTTTCCCAAAGTACACTCCTTGCATGTATCAACTTGCTCAAGCGTACCTTTGGGAAGACTGGTAGATATCTGCTACAATATCTTCAAAGCCCAATGATGTAAGTGACTCAATCGCTTGTGCCACAACTCACCAATGTCTTGGCTCTGCACCCTTTCTACTTTTGTGCTCAAAGCAACACACTTCTCTACCTCCATATTATAAAGATTCTTCACCTGAATCCCTATCTTCTTTACTTGACTCATGGCTATGTGTCGAAGGAACGCCTTTCCTTTCAGAAAGATCACATCATAGCCTATATCCTCAAGCATGACAATGGATACCAAGTTCTTCTCCAGCCCTGACACAAACATAACATTATTCAAGGTGAGTGGAGCCTCCCTCTTAAAAGTAATCATGCCCAACCCAATAAGACTATACTTCCCATCATCCCCCATCTCAATATGCATTTGGAGATCTTTCTCCTCTAGTTCACTGAATAAATCTTTGTCGCCAATCATGTGGAATGAAGCTCCACTGTCTAAGTACCATACACTTCCCATCATTGATGACACCATGCATGCAGTGAGGGAAAAGTCCAATTCGAATTGAGAGGCCAAAGCCTCACCTGCCGGTCCTCTTGAGGACTTCTTCTTGGACTTCTTGAGTGGAAAATTTGTAGCAAAATGGCCCAGCTCATGACAATGAAAGCACTTAACTTTCATCATGTTTTTCTTCTTAACTCCATGATAAGAATCCAATTTGGAATTGGAAGCTTTCGCTTTCCCCTTATTTTCCTGAATCGCTAAGACACATTTCTCTTCATCAACAGCCTTTGATGAAGATCCATCCCTGGTGTTCCTCCTGATCTCCTCTTGCATCAAATCCAACCACAATCATTCCCAATCTAGCAGCTTCTCCCAACCATTGACAGAGTCTTGATGGTTCACCCCTTTGACTAGATGGGTGGTTTGTGTTGGTCATTCATTGATGACTGGAATCTATCTAGAATGATGGTTATATGGTTATATGCCTATGTATTATATGTATATATGTTGTCATGATTATGTTATACATGCACTATGTTGATTGGTTGATCTTGCAGATGAGATATTCTCCCCAAATTTTGCTAAGGTACGTTGGTTTATTGTGATTTGGTTTAACTGAGATAGTATGCCTTGTAGGAAAGATATCAAAATTACCAACAAGATGGTAGACTACAAAGATTATCCCTATGAATAATATGTGCAACGTGGTGTTGGGAACTCTTATGACTTACCAGACACATTGAGAAGCCTTAAGGAAGAAATAAGGAGTTGTAAGGCGGACAATGACAAAATCATGTAGGCACAAGAGAAACAAGTAGATGTTAATGCAATACTTCTTCAGAGTCTGTTAGAATTGCAGCGTCAGGGGCCACTTTGAATCAACCATGGGAAGGACGATAGAACTAATGGGGCATATGGAAGTAGGTCTCATGCTTGTCACAGGTCGAATAGAGATGACACAATGAGAGATGGCAGGTTGTTGGATACTCTAGATAGGAGAGGTGATGGATACATGTATTATTCTAGTTCTGATTCTCACAGGCATCATGATAGACATCGTTATCATCCTTACAGGACGAGTGATAGGGGATACTTGATAGATTAATTTAAGAAAGAGAAGACACCTAATTTTGATGGAGATTTGAAGAATTCAAAATATGCAGAGGCTTGGATACTTGGGATGAAGAAGTTCTTTGAGTTGCATAATTACATAGATAATATGAAGGACAGAGTAGCTATCTTTAGCTTGAGAGGTAAAGAAAATATTTCATGGGAAGATGTGAAGTGGGTTAGAGACATCAAGATGAAGGACTTGAATTGGCATGAGTTCAAGAGGCTTTTCATGAAGAAGTACTTGTCAAAAAGGTACTACGATAGTAAGGCCACAGAGTTCTATGAGCTAAAGATGGGATCAATGACATATGAAGAGTACACAACTAAGTTCCTGGAGCTATTAAGGTATGTATCATATATTAAAGATGAGAAGGCTAAATTTCAACAATTTGTCAGTGGTTTTCCATTAGCATTTAGAGATCGGATTGAGTATGATGAGCCTTGGTAACTTGAGGAAGTTATTGGGAAATTGAAGCATTGCTATGAACAATCAAAGTGTAAGAATGAATCTCAGCAAGGATGGAAAGGTAAGGATAAGGATAAAGGTAGAGGTAAATGGTAGTCGAAAATAAGAGGGCCTCATAATGTAGAAGAGAAAGGAAATGTGGCACCAAAAAAGAAGTTAAATGCATCTAGACATGGACATGGGTCACATCAACAACATAGAGGTGATGGTATTGGACAATTGGATTATTGGACATGTGGCAAGGAACACCTTAAGAGAGATTGTCCACAGAATTAGGGTGGTAGGCCTTAGATGTATAGTGCACACAAGGCACAGACTGTTGGGGATGTTGGACAGATCATTTATCGTATCTGTGTAGCACTGGATAATAGGCAAGTAGATCATCGGACATTTATTATTGAGATGGAAGGTAAGATTTGTGATCAAGTTGTTTCTATTTTGATTGAACCTGGATCTAATTATAGTTATTTTAGCCTTGACTTGGTGGATAAGTGTGGTTTGAATAAAGAAGAGCATTCAAAATCTTGATTAGTGCAGTTGGCTACAAGTAAAAATAAAAGAGTTCATCATTGGGTGAGAGCTTGTGCATTTGATTTGAATGATATGACTACCACAACACATTTGAATGTACTACCATTGGGATCATACAATATGTTGTTGGGCATGGATTGATTATACCTTCATAGGACCAAGGTGGATTGTTATGACAAATCCATTGAGTGCTTGGATGACAATTGGGAACTAAGAGTCTTACAGGGAAAGAAGAAAACCACATCAGTTAGGATGGCAACAACTATGCAGGCAAAGCCCAATCGCATAAAAGGGTGTGTGTTATTTGCAATGCATATTTCTAGCAACAAAGGTAAGGAAGTTGAGGATGCAGATGTTTTGACCAGGTACCCAATTCTACAACAGTTTCAGGATGTGTTTCCTGCAGAGATTTTAGAGTTTCCAAATCATAAGGAAGTAGACTTTTCTATTGAGTTGGTGCTAGGGGCAACCCCAACATCAAAAGAACCTTACATGACGAGCACACCTAAGTTTGTAGAGTTAAAGTTGTAGTTGAAAGAGATGCTTATCAAAGGATACATTAGGCCAAGTGTATCACCATGGGGTGCACCATATTGTTTGTGAATAAGAAGGATGGTGCTCTCAGATTATGCATTGACTACATGTGGTTGAACAAAATGACCATCAAGGACATGTATCTGTTGCCGAGGATTGATGACCTATTTGATCAGCTGAAGGGAACAACAATGTTCTCGAAGATTGATCTGAGATTTGGATATCATTTGATACACATTAAAGAGGAGGACATTTACAAGATAGATTTCTGGACTAGGTATGGGAATTATGAGTTTGTTGTAGTTCAATTTGGTTTGAACAATGCTCCAGCTACCTTTATGTGTTTGATGAATAGTGTGTTGCATCTGTATTTGGACAAGTTTGTTATTGTGTTCTTTGATGACATATTGGTATATTCTAAAAATGAGGAAGAGCATGTCAAGCATTTAGTAGCAGTGTTGAGATTGTTGAGAGAGCATCAATTGTATGCTAAGCTCAGTAAGTGCAATTTCTTTTAGATTGAGGTACATTACTTGGGACATGTTGTCTCCAAGGAGGGCATAGCAATGGATCCAGAAAAGGTAGATGAGCTGAGATCCTTCATGGGATTGGCAGGTTATTAGAGGAGGTTCATCAGGAACTTCTCACATATTTCTTATCATATTACATCATTGTAGTGGAAAGGTAAGAAGTTTGAATGGACATAGGAGTGTGAGGCTAGTTTTGAGCAACTTAAGCAGTTGTTGACACATGCTCCAATGTTAAAGATCGCAGATCCAAACAAAGAATTTGTAGTATGTACAAATTCTTGCAAGAGGGAAATTGGTAGATCCCTTATGCAGGAAGGACAGGCAATGTGCTATGAGTCATAGACACTGAATGAGCGCGAGTAGAACTATCCAACACATGATCTTGAGTTGGAAACGATCATTCATGCATTGAAGATGTGGATGCACTATATTCTTGGCAGGAGGTTTGTATTGATGAGTGATCATAGTGGATTGAGGTATCTCTTTGACCAGCCGAATTTGAACGTCAGGCAAGCTAGATGGTTGACCACAATTAGTGAGTTCGATTTTGAGATCAGATACATCAAAGGAAAAGAGAACCAGGTTGCAGATGCTCTTAGCAGGAAGGTACATGTGAATCATATAACATCTATGAGCTCTTATGGGAAAGAATTATAGGATAAGATCTTATAGGTAGGACAATAGAATGACAAGTATATGGAGATTGTGCATAGGTTGCAGTAGAGTACAAGTACTTGTACTGGTAGTGGTACAGGCACAAGTACATGTAGTGGTCAGGTACATGTACATATGTAGATGAATAGGATGCGGAATATCATTTCACAACAGAAGGATTGGTTATATTTAGGGACATGATATATGTGCCAGATAACAATGAGCTCAAGAAGGTGATCTTGAAGGAGTTTCATGCAAAACCATATTCCGGTCACCTAGGCTATCAAAAGACATTGACTGCAATTAAGAAGTTTTATTATTGGTCGAATATGAAGAAGGATGTGGTAGAGTTTATGGCTAGATGTTTGGATTTTTAGCAGGTAAAGGCTGAGTGTAAGCATCCAGGTGGACTGCTACAACTGATTGTGATTCAAGAATGGAAATGGGAGGTCATTTCCATGGAATTTGTCACAGGTTTTCCGAGGACAGTGAGACAACATGATTACATCTTGGTTGTTGTGGATAGGTTGACAAAGGTCACACACTTCATTCCAGTGAAGTCTACATTCTCAGCTAGCGATGTAGCATAAGTATTCATTAGAGATGTGGTTAGATTGCATGGTATTCCAAGGAATATTGTGTCAGACAGGGATGTAAAGTTCACTTCCAAGGTTTGGAAGGAGTTGTTTGTAGGTTTGGGCACAAAGTTAGCCTTAAGTTAAACTTATCATCTGCAGATAGATGGAAAAATTGAGAGGGTCAGCAGGATATTGGAGGATATGTTGAGGATGTACGTGATGCATTGGTAGATAAAGTGGGAGGAGTATCTCCCACTACTAGAGTTTGCTTACAACAATGGGTATCAGGAATATTTGAAGATCAGTCTATTTGAGGCATTGTATGGGCGGAGATGTAATGCTCCCATCAATTGGAGTGATTCGCTTAATAAGGTGTTGATTGGAACAGACATGTTAGTGGAAATGGAATAGGAAATGCAGGTAATCAAGAAGAATGAAAAAACAACAGAGGATAGGCAAAAAAGTTATGCAGACCAGAATAGTTTGTTTAAGGAGTTCTAGGTTGGGGAACATGTGTGCTTGCACATCAGACTGAAGAAGAGCTCCTTGTGGATTGGATCATGTGCCAAGATGGAACCACTATTTTGTGGACCTTTCAAGATTATTGAGAGGATTGGGCCAATATCTTATCGATTTGCACTAAGTCCGATAGTAAAATTCCATGATCTTTTCCATGTGTCATTTCTTAAGAAGTATGTTAAAGATGCTAATCATGTGATTGATTGGTCTATATTGTAGGTGGAGCCAGATGGAGAATTCTAGCCGAAGCTTCAATGTATATTGAAGAGAAAGGTGCTCATGCTCCAAAACTGAGCAATCGAGCATGTTAAAGTGTAGTGGAAGCACTTCGGGCCTGATGAAGCTACAAGGATGATGGCAGATCAAATGCGGGCTATGTATCCTTCCTTATTTATTGGTTGAGCAGATGTTTTGGTATATGTTTTGGGTGATCTTTTGATATATGTACATATCTATATGGATATAAATACCACCATGAGCTATGTTATAAAGCTCCATTAAGCAGTATGGGTGTCATGTTATTATGTTGGTTTTTGTTTTAGAAGGTGATCATTGTAAATACTGCATCGAGTTATGTTATAAATCTCCATGGGAAGTATCTTATATTTTTAGCATTTTTGTTGAGGTATAAGTGTGGTTGAAAAGTGAGGATGATGTCCCCCAAGGGGGAGGGTTCTGTAATAGCCATGGTGAAAATTCCATGTAATAAAAGTTAATAAAGGAAAAATAATAACCACGGTTGATGGGACACTTATTCCAAGCCGAATGTTGGGGAAAACATCCTAGTGTGGGTTGTCATTAGTTTATTATGGCTAAGGAAATTGGCAAAGGCAATGGCTAAGGCTTTGGAAAGGAAAAATGGCATTTTTGACACATTTATTTATGAAAATAATGGAAATTAGGAGAAAAGGAAGGTGAAAGGTCACAGGTTGCATGTGAGGAGGAAGATAAAGAAAATAGAGGCCTAATTGATAAAAAGGCTTTTGAGGATCAATTGGTAACTTTTGTTAGTTCAATTTTGGAGCTCTCTCATTATTCTATCTCTCTCTCTCACTCTTGGACGCTTAAAGTTTTCTTAGAGCACTTTGGAATTGGATCAAGAAAGTCAAAGAAGGCAAGAGGAAGGAAGAAGAAAGAAAGGAAGAGCATGATCAAGCAACTACAATAAGATTCTTTGTAGGTATCGATTTTCATGTGTGTTTTCCTTGCTAGCTTTGGCATGCATGGTATGGCATGTGGTTCTTTGTTGTAATGGCGTGGGTTTTTCCAGGTGTGATAGTGTTTTTAGCCTAGTCTTTCCATTTCTGGATAGCCATGGTGTGATGGGGTTCTCATGTTTTGGTTGAGCTGGATTGCTGGATGAATTTGAAGTTGAGTGAGGTGGATCTATGAATAAAAGAACACCTTGCCTAGTAACCCTTGAACCAGACTTTGTGTTGCAGTAAAGATGAATTTTGTGTTGCCTCGGTGGGCCTAGGAATCCACAACCAGTGAATGACAAGATATATGGTAAAGCTTAGAGGTGGGTGCTCTCCATCAGGCCTAGTAATCTCAGGATGGGATATGCGGTAAATCTTGGAGAGTGGAGTCTCAGTTTAGGGCCTAGTGATCCAATATGGATTGCAGTAAAGCCTGAGAGACTAGGAGACAGGAAAATTCCTCACAGTGTAGGTGGAGAAATCCGATGGTATCCATGCTTGTTTTGTCCTAGTGATCTGGTGGGCATCATGGTAAATCCCGTTATTACATGTTTATTGCTTTGGCCTAGTGATCCAGTGTGGATTGTGCTAAAGCTTGGTTTATATTGATGAGGGTGAGGTGGTTTAGCGTTGGTATGCCCTGATTGGTTCTTTTGGTTTGAGTCCCACATTCATGCTTGAAATATGGCACAAGGGTGATTGGCTGAAGAGAGGATTTGCTCAACCAATCTATGGTCATGTGGAACATGGTAGTCTTATCCCGTGTTGGATTTTGCATTCATTAATAAGAGGTTCTTTCTTGGTATTGTGTAAATATACTAGTTTATTTGAGGATTCTATGGCTGATGTATCCTTGATATTTCTGTTGTTATTATGTTGGTTATAAGCATATATTATGATAGTGATGATGTATGGCTCTCCTCATGTTTTGATTTGTAAATGAAGGTATAATGTATCTATGACCTAATAGAGGATAATGCAACTAATGATATAAGGGGTCAATGCTTCTTAGCGATTCTCAGATAAATATGAGGACCCTATGCTAAGATATGTTGTTTAAACCTGTAGATTACATATTTGTGACGTGTTTAACAAAATGGTTGTCATGGATAGTAGGGGTTCAGTCAAGTCCTTGTTCAATAAATTGCATTTGTATCATTATTCTGTTGTTATCTTTTAGTTCTGAAAGTTTCATTGAGTTCTGGGCAGTGACATGGGCTTCGAGCCTAAAAAAGTGCCACAAATATCAGAGTCAGGCACAAGTATGAGGAGAAAAATCCCCAGACACATGCATACCCATGTTGAAGGAGCGCATGGAGTCTCCTGGACGCAATCATGTCCATATCAAGGGAGCATCCTAGGGTGTAATGGTCTAACACCTCACTAGGACCCAAGGGTAGGTTACCTTAGTGGTTGGGATGGCTCTTGGGAGTTATTTTGTTGATGTGGAAGGTATGAATGGTGTGTTTATATCGATTCCACTTCCTTAAGGTAACTTAAGAGGGTGAATCCCATTATAGTGGCCTCTTGTCGCATATTTACCCTGGTTGGTCGATTACTTGGGTAGATGTGGGATGAGTGTGTTATAAAATGGGTCGTCAATCTAGAAATTAATCTCTTCAATAGCTTAAATAATACATAAAAGCCTCTACTGGATCTTGTGGAGTGGTGCTCACATTAAAATTTGATTAGCATCCATTGTGGGAAAACCATGTCTGGAAGAAACATGGAATTGTTGCATGTCAAGAAGGCCCTTGAGGCACAAGGAAGATCCTTGCTGACATATACCTCTTTGTGGGACACAAAGGGACATTAGGTTGGATGGGACTTATGTGGGATACCTATTTGTGAAAAACCTACAAGAACACCCGGTTGGATGCACTTCATGGAACCAACAAGTGGAAGACAAACTGGGCCAATAAAAACCTGTTTACTCGATTAAAGGAGGCTATGAATCACTATTTTTTGTTGGGAGATTTCCACTAAAATCTTCACTTTGGAAAAACATATGGTGAAATAATGATCTCCCAAAGATCAATGCATTATGTTTGACGCTTTCCCACAAGAAACCCCTAACTGCTGAGAACCTTAGGAAAAGAGGAATTCAAAGGCCCTCGAGATGTCCCCTGTGCAAACAACATGAGGAAACAATTTCCCATATTTTTTTATCTTGTCTTTTTACCAAGAAAGTCTATATTGATGCCCTCTCTTCATTGTACAATAGAATTCGTTAAAATTATGAACTTTAGGAACTTCTCTCCACCCGGACCAAATTCTAGAATGGTATTGGGAATCTATCCGTAAATTCTTATGTTGGAAAATAATATTGGCAAGGAACTGAGCCACTTTAAAAAATCATCTTCTTGTCACTGAATCAACTTCCATGAAAGTGTTATGTATGTGTGGTGAGTTTGGCATCATCAAATTAGGAAAATCAGACCAAACTCTCGACAAGAGGGAACATGATTGGGTGTCCAAGCTCAAAGACCCTATAAGAAAAGGAACTATACAAACCCATAGACTCACCCAAGTAACAAGCGACTGGCTACTCAGGTTATCATATCATGATTTATCCATTAGGAAGGAGAAAAAGGCTAGTTAGATTCTTCATTTTTATGTTGCCTAAAAAAATCCAAGGATGGCAAGAGGGGGAGGGGTATTGTACAACCCCAATGCAAAATCGTTTACACAATATGCTTGGGGGTCGGGATCTATGACCAACAATTAGGTCGAAATGCACGACTTGTTGCAAATATTTCTTTTGACAAAAGCTATTCAAGTGGCTAATAGAACAATCCTTGGAGACTCGTTGATCATTATCCAACACCTTCACTTTGAAACTTGGCCAAACTATAGTCACTTAGAAAATATTTTGAAGAGAACCAAAGTCTTGCTGGATGAATTCACCTATAAAGATTTCTTCCATACGCTAAGGAATCAAAATATTGAAGCTGATAAGAGTGCTAATTGTGCATGCCATCTTAAAACTAGGAAACTTGAAATCAATGGGGCTCAAAGCTGGTGTAATCTTCCTTAATGATAAATATGGAAATAAGGATCAAAATGGCTAGTAAATAAGCACATATATGGAATCAATGTTAAAGTATGTATAATTTTTTTCTCCATATTAGGAAAATATACCACAAGGGGGAAAGGAGTCTGACTCATGTTGTGGCACCTCATAATCATTTCAATCATGCATGTGACACAAGCCTTATTTCATTCCAATGTATGATATAGCATGTCTTGTACTTCTCACCCGCTCAACAACCAGAGTTCTAGTCCAATGCATCTCAAATTCTTGAAAGCATGATGGATTTCCATATGCAAGTGTTTATGAAAGGTCCTATAGAATTCAATTCTCATACTTTTGGGATACACCGACATGGTCATAAAATGATGATCCATATCTCTCATTGCTACAAAGGTTCATCCTTCCATTTTTTTTTTTTTTTTGAGAGTATGGGCTACTGAATTTGGAAGATACCATGGCCCCCAAGCTAGGCAGTCAAAGCAATGCTCAAGCCTAAAAGTCACAATATTCGCTTAGGGTAGAGCTCAGGCTTGAAGTTTTAATCCATTATGATAAATTAACTCTCAATATTATTGTGCGTATACTGGACTTCTCTACCAGCTCTTTGGACACTGATTTTTCCTAGTCAAGAACATAATCATCATTTGGAATGTCCTCTTTTCAAGAATACTACAACACAAAAGAATTGTAAGGTAGCAGTGATATTGTAATGTGAAACTTCTGTGTGAAACTGCTAGCGTCCATAGAAACTACAACATTCTTTGTGGCATTGTCAAGTAAGAAAACTATATATTTTTATTGGACGATCTCTTCACTATGACTATTTAATTAATTATGCGAGATTTTGTCTTAGAATTTAGTTTTTTGTGGGCTAGCTTCGACCCTCACTCCCTTCCTCTGGGTTGGAGCAAAGATGCTCTCTTCCTGGAGGACAAACGACTCACTCAACAACATTGGCTCGACTTTGAATTTCCTGGGGGGTGACTGTGGTTAATGGGCAGCAAAAAAGTTGGTGGAACCAATATATGGAGGGGTCCCATAGGAAGTGTAAAGAGTAGCAAAGGCGTGATGATAATTAATTGTAGATGTGCAAACTTAGTCACTCAGTTGAAGAAAAAAGTGGATGTGCTACAAGTAGATTTTCTTGTCTTGAATTTGAAACTAACAGAGTATAGGTTGTCCACAATCCATGTAATGGAGGAAAAGTAGTCCCGAAAAGAACAATTGGTTAGGCAAGATGATGAGATGGAGGCATTACACAATTAGCCAAAGGACCTACATGACCAAATCAATATGTTGAAAGTTTGGATCAACAAGAATGATGATGCAATCATGCCATATGAAGAGCAGGATCTCGACTTTAATCAACTAGTATTTTGGGAAGACCACTAACTCTTTTTAAGTATGTTACCATGTAAATTTTTCCTCTTACTAGGTAGCTTTTGTTGACTCTATAGCTTTAGGAGTGAATTGAAATTTGATACCCTATGCAGTCTAGTAATTTTGTTATCAGAGGTATTTAGCTCTATGGCACTACAGGATGATGCTTATAATGTAAATTCTCCCTGCATATTTGTTGCAACCAGGCACAAATTTATTATAAAGTATTACTCATCTTTGCTAAAAAAAAAGTATATAGATAATGATTCTATCACACCCTTATATTACCTATGCTGGGAATCCATGCTACTACTCCCTCCAAGGCCTCTAATTCCAAAATGCGCTAACGCTCATGCTTGACCTCCTCTTCAGGTTCATGAATTTTAGCTTGAAATTTGGTTGGAATGTGTTTGATAATTGTCAGCTAAGGACTCCACCTTGAAATGGGTTTGAGAGTCACCCATCGAACCACAACCACCTCCTCCTTGCGGGAAATGAGCGCATTGCCTCATCATGGTAGTAGGGGGAAGGAGAGAACTAAAATAATTAAAGAGGTTTCAAGTAGAAGGGATGAGGAGGAAAAAGATCCAAAAGAAGAAGAGCTTATCCTACAAGAGTGTAATTGAAGCAGATGAAGTTGAAGCGAGATACTTCGCTTCTGATAAATCCAATGTAGGCGAGAGAAAAGCGAGGAATATATAACCATGCTATGTTATGATTGAAGGTGGCTAGGTGCTAATAGTCATTACAAGGTGGGGTTGTGCCTAGAATGGAGGAGAACATGATATGTGAGTCTATAGAGCCTCGCACCAAGAGAAATCCCTTATAACAAAGACGCCAATGCGTCTAGTATGAGTGGGAGTAATAGCTGCCATGGTCCATTGACGGAGGCTCCCAAATAGATGAGAAGCATTAATGTGAGATGGAGCAATGGGCTATAGAGGGGGTGGTGTAATAAACCATCTATCATATTGACGAGTTTGCATTTGTGATGACAAATAGTGACACCCTGATTAGGTTGAAATGCATTATCTTATTTTATAAATCAAAAAAGTTTTTTAAGCAATTAATCAAACATCAAAATGATACTTCTATTTTTAAATTTACTCCGAAATTTAAAAAAAAATATATGGATATTTTTGAAACTAATAATCATAAATCAAAATTATTTTAATATGATTTGTCTTTAGTGAGACATTTTGGAAGCTGTTCCGTGGGGTTTTCCGGTCTAATTTCTCTCAAATTTGGCAGGAATTTATTGAAATTGAAAGCTTTATGGGTAATCCCTGCACAATCGAAGTTCCCTAGGGTTTTTCAGGGTGATGAATCCATATATACAGTCAAAAAACAATTTTAAATAACACAAATCAAGATTTCACCTCAAACTTTTTCGCCAGATTCTGGCACCAGAAAGTCCAAAAAGTCTCACTAAAGACAACTCCATTTTAATACGCTAGTTTTTTAAACAAATGGTTATGGATTTTCTATTAAAGCAAATGGACTGTTGGAGTAGGGCTTGGAGAATAAGGCATTAGTAGTTTTGAAAGACTTGATTTTAATAAAGTGACCCTCAAAACTAGATCTCGATATGCAAACCTTTGAGATAAGGAGACTTTAATTGAAGAGAGCTTAATTATGGACATTTTATTCCTTTTCTATTATGAACCAGTTCATGTGTGCACAATTGATGAATTGAAAAGTTTACTTGTTGAGGCATAAGAAGTATAGAAATATACACGATATGTTAGATATCATGCTATTCTAGTTCTTATTGAAGCCTTAGTTCTTGAAAGTCTTCTTCATATGGTCTACAATAATCTCATGCATTTGGTGGAATTGGAGGAATTGCAAGAAACTGGAAATTCAATATAAATTTTTAATTCATTGGAGGATCCTAAATCAAGTATTCTAATATTTTCGGGTTATTTTTATTTGTCTTGTCAACATGCCCCCAACACCAGAAAATCAAACTAATCATGCACGAGATAATGGAAGATTGTAAAGCATTGTTGCTTGCTCCATTTTGATGTTATCTTTCATTTGAGTCTAGTTATTGTACATAAATACATTAAACTTGATGTAGTTGTAAATCATGATAGGAAAGTAGGTTTGAAAGAGCCAAAATTGTACATTGAAACTTCCTGGATTTCAAGGAAGGTAATGTTGTGGACCTATTAGACCTAGAGAATGTGGAAGTCTAAAGACTAATGTTAAATCCTAGGTTGTTTTTTTTTACTTGTCATACCTATAATATATGATTATGTGCATGCAAAATAGGCCATAAAATTATGCTTTAACAATACTATATTTTTTTTTATGATGAACATAAACTTGGTGAGATGCAATATGAAACAAATGATTGTCTTTTAACATAGATGGATCTAGAAACGTTTATTTGTGCACCACTCCTTGTTGATTTTCATTACAAATTGAACCCCCTTGACATTGATGTAAAATGATGAAGTAAGAAAACAAAAAGAGAAATGACTCTCAGGGAGAAATAAGGAGAAATGTTTCTTAGGACAAAAAGGGGAGGATCAATGTGTTTCCAACAATTCCAAAGGGGCGGACTATTGGCCAAATTGTCGTTAATGACAAAAGGTGTTGAAGGTTTTATGTATTTGCTAGTGTGTCTTAAAGTTGAGTACGTATTATTGTCCCTATGCATGGATGATCATGTAATGTGTGAGGTGAATTCCTTCTCAAATTTTGTGATGTTAAGGGCTATCTTGTTGAGATGGTTATGTTGCAGAGGTAAGCTATAGAGGTACACAAAAATATTTTGATGCAAGAGGATGAAAGTTAATTCTTTGGCTTATGTAATAATTAAAGTTGTCTTATGTTAATGCATGTTATTTTAATATTTCGAAATTAATTTTATGTGTTTCAACATTCAAAAGTTCAAAGAGTTTGGAAACGAAGAGACAACCCTAGAATGAAAAGATGCAAGCTTGCCTTTGCATAAAAAAAATACAACAAATTTGTGGTTTTCTCACTTTAAGGGTTTCCACTTATATGTCCACATGTGTTGCTTTTGTATGTTGATTTTTAAGATGTAGTTGAATGTTGTTTATGTATTAAATCTGTGTTTTATATGAAGTAATGCTGCTCATTTAATAATGTAGATAAATATTGAAAATAAAAGTAAACATAAATTTGATGTACATGAATGTACTATACTGATTTAAACCCCTCTTAGTATAGTCAAATTTTCAACACAAGCCCACCTATAATTAATTTATTAGTCAAGGATGTGATCCTAAGCTAATCTATATCAATAGGTTTTTGCATCAATAAAATCTCAATATAGTTGATAATAGAATCCATCAATCCCTAGAGGGGAATACTTTTAATCATCACTTAAGTAGTCTAATCATGGAGACATCCAAAGCCCTCTACACCTAGTGCATAAAGGGTTAAGGCCATGTGGAAAACTTTTCTAATAGTTTGAATCATACCAAATTCCTCAAATTTAGCCACAAACAAATATAGATGCTAAAGCTTTGTGAATAAAGCTTCCACCATATGGAAAAAAAACTAGCTAAATCTAGGCATCTATAACACAAACAGAATGAAATACCATTCCACATAATCATGGACTTTCTAAAATTCCATATTAATCAAAAGGTACTTTTATCATAGGCAGATGACCCACTCAAGAACTTTCCAAAACCACTAGTACATTGTCCAAGATAAATCAGCCTAAATTGAAACTAGTTTTCTTTGGCTTGGTGATCTAAGGTAAAAGGTAGCAATGCCCCAAGGCCAAGGCCTTGGCCAAAATATTGTAAGATACATTGAGGAGATTAATTAGCCTCCATGTAGAAAAAAAATATGGATTACCCACTTTGGTGTATATTTGAAGCCTCTATTGATAACAATCCCAAACGAGTTCTTTTGGACTACCTCTTTATACACCTTGATAAGTTCAAGCCCAACATAAAATGTGCGGCTTTAAAAAACTCACACTAGAATCCATCAAGAATAATATATAGATAACATCATCCATCACCATAAGTTCTAACAAATTCCCAATTCCCCATTCTTTCTTGCTCAAGGGAAATTTTTTGAGGAACAATGTCAATGCATGTTGATTAGCCACCCTCCATGCATCTATCGTGCACTAGGATTGTAATATAGTATGATAGTCTTCAATGATGCTCAATACATTCCTAGATTGTTACCTTCATTGACTTCATATTCAACGCACTAATATTCTTGTATGCTCCCTTGATAACAAGCCTTTAAAAAATTCCTTCACAGAATAATCACTAATTTTAACTATTAGAGCCAAGACAAATTTTGGCACCAAAAACCTTTCGAGCTTCAATAAATGTATTAATTTGGAAACTCACAATCAAATAGATTCATAATAGGGAGTAAATTGAAGATGCTGAGAGACCTCAAATTTGTCCTTGTTTATTTTATGACACAAGCACCTCACAATTGGTATCTAACAACTAACCCTCATAGGGATGTTGTAATTTAGTTTATGGAGGCATTCTACCATTCTATACAACCATCCTTCTCTTGTAGCTTGGGTATCATGATATAAATACTTAACATGATTATGACATAGGTTGGTTGTTGTTTATAAGATACACTTATAAAATATCGAGGCTTCAAAAGCCTTATTTTGGTACAAACAAGAAATGGAGAAAATAATGGATTAATGGTAAAAAAGAGTGACCTACCCCAAAACCTTCATTTCTCTACCTCCATCACAGTAAAATAAAAGTTTATTTCTCTAACAACATGGATTTTTTGAGGCACTTCATATGTTTGTTGTAATCAACCCTAAACATAGACCAAGGGAACCATAACTTGAATGAATCTACTCTCTTATACTTATGGGGGGTATAGAGGCCAAGTTTGGCCTCAAGTACATTCCAATTCATACAATCCCACTAACACATGTGAATAAGGTTAGGCTCAATTTTTTTAGTATAAGTGATTCAAATCAAATCCACAAAAGACTGTCAAGAACCTTGACTGTATCGAGTTGAACAAATCCTTGAAAATTCCAAAACAACGATCAAAAAATGCCTTGAACCAGTGGCCATGGCAGCTGACGTGGAATGACGAGGACCTCGGTCAAAGCACGCTGACCGAGGCCCATGGAGACTGCACAGGAGGTTAAAGCAGCCCCTGGGAGCCCCGAATCAGGAAAAGGAGGTGATCTCGATAGCGCTAATCGCGCATCGCTGGGTAAACAAGGCTAAAATGGAAAATCCTTAAGCACTCAGTCGCGTTGGGGGGCCGGAGAGCCGCGGGCGGATAAACAAAAAGCGCTAAAGGACAAAGGCAGGGCCTGCGCTTTGAAAAACCGGCAGTATCGATCGGGGCGCCCTTGAACGGTAAGAGGTTTTAGAGGAGAGCGAAGCGATCCCATTCAGTGATCGATGCGTGGCAGCAGAGGTGAGAGAAAAATCACTGTGATCGCGTGCTATCGGTCGAGCAAGTCAACCGCGCTCGACGTGCGTACGACGTTGGATCTAGAGGAGCCCAGATCAGACGACTGAGATTGCGCCCGATGGAGGAAGCAGAATCGACAGGGGATTAAGTCACGTTCTAAAGGGATTTGGAGTCCATTTGACCGCCACGATGGAGAAAGAACGCATACACGATGTAACGAAAGAAACGAATCAACGAAGCATGCTAGAACCAGTTAGATGGAGACACGTGGCCACTTCCTGAGCGTTCATGCTGACGCCGAATAGGGAACTCCAAGTGCAGCTGCAGAAGGAGAATCGACGCAGGTGGGAGAGGAACTGAACAGGCATAGGGATCGAATGGTTAAAGCCATGAATAGAGACAGTGAAAAAAAGAGATTTTGAGAGGAGTCCAAGCGAGACAGTGAACAGTGCACCCGAGAGGAGGACTGAACACAGAGAACAGTAAAGCCAAGCAGAGGAGACAAAGGGCCAAGCTGACCACAGGCAACATCGAGCACTAGAGAGCTTGAAGATTCAAGCCTTCCCATAGAGGAATCTGTCCGGACTGAGCATCACATTTGGCTCTTTCCACTGTAGACCAAGGGTCACAGAGCTGGTAGGAAGAAAAAGAGTTTGTGAACTCAGAGTGGCTTGGGGAATCCAAGAACCACCCTACAAGCAGAATCTGCTTCAGGAAAACTCACATTGAGTCCCT
>APFE030284492.1:0-65123 GCA_000404065.3 Pinus taeda
TTTCAATTGGTAGGCCATATCTGGGTCAAATCCATCTGGAAATTTGTATAAGGCTAAATCCGGGGGAGGTCTTAGGTTTTGAGGTATAGCATTGTAAACATTGTTGAACCTAGCACAATATTCCAAAACAGTTTCTTGGGGACCTCTTCTGATCATATCATATTCACCAAGTATGTGTAAAGGGTCCTTCTTTTTCTCCCATCTATTTGTGAAGGATTGGTAGAGCTCATCAGGGGTAGTTATGCTATTTGCAGGCAGAGATCTAAACCATGTCCTTACATCGCCTGTTAAGCTTTGGACAAATATTCTCATCCTTACAGTTTCATCATCTATTTCATAATTTTCAAAGTGATCTTGCATTCTCTTAGCATGCTGGATAGCAGAATAAGGGCCAGTGGAGTCAAAGTATGAGATTTTGGCCTGATAGTCTTGAGGTAAGGCCACTGGATTGGCAGGCAGTTGCAAAGGTGCATACTTGGCCATATTTGCTGGATTCTGGGGATTAACTAGGACAACTGGGACAAGAGGAACAAAAGGTAACACAGGGGTAACAGGTATAGAGGGTATAACAGTATGGAATGGAAGAACTTGTGTGGGAGAAGAAGAGATTGGTGGGGAACTTTGGGATGTTGATGGGGAACTAGGGGAATTAGGGGTACAACGGAATAGGACCTTGACTGGAGTGGGGATTGAGTCAGGAAGCTCTGGCTGTGGACTGAGGTCAGCAAGTTGATCTTTTATTTGCTGGTTCCTAACAAACCTGGGGATGGTATTGGGATTTTTGAATATAGTGGGAGGGTTGGGGTCAGGGTTGTTCCTTGTGTACCTGAGATTCTTCTTGGGAGCCAGCTTCTGCGCTAGTCCTATAAGGTTTTATGAAGACTTTGTATAGTAAGGACTGGACAGGAAATCCAAATTCTGTATATCTGTATAGGGTGAAAGGGAATCTAAGTCAGCTCTACCTTAGGGTGCAGATTTTTGTATAGGGGCAGCTTGAAGGTGTCTTGACTGATGCTCAGTTTCCGAGTGTGATTTCTTGGTAGATTTTCAGATCTTTAGATCCTGAAGCTCCCCGGCGGAGTCGCCATTTATGTTAACACCCAGGTTGTCCTCTTTGACTCCCAAGAGGATACGGCCGGGGTAACCACTAACCAATCTTTGGGTTGCAGCTCCTAGCCTAGCTGCAGTCAGAGAGGGCTCTCTCTATAAGGTTGTGTCACTGCTTTCAGTGAAGGTTTTAGGCTAGTTATGGAGTCAATCTTTTGGTTGTTTTTATGTTTGGTTGGGAGGATGCTTCTGATTTCCTTAAAGTATATCAGCAGGTAAGTTAATCCATTGGGCAATGGGGTCTTGGAGTGTTTTCCCTTGAGGTTTTGATTTTGGTGACGTGTAACGCTGTAGGGCCTGTGTGCATTCCATGAAACAAACTGTAAATAGTGAGAACGAGGTGACAACAACTAGCAAAGAGCAGTTAAGAATTCTTTACTTAAGCTGAATATTACAAAGAGGCTTGTTATTTAGGAGCAATTGCTTGAATTCCTACAACAACAACATACTGTGATGACATAGTATTAAAGGTAGCAGCGAAGAATTACTCTTTAAATACTGTATCAGAAGAAAACATATAAGATAGTTTAGATTGAGTTCAGGGCAGCCAATGACTAAATCCTGAGACTATTCTTTCTCTTTACTACCTAGATTTCAAGTATACAGAAGACATGGAAAACATATGAAATAACAGTGATCACAGGTGAAATAAAGAGCCATGAGGAAAACTTATTGAGCCATGAAATACACAGGAATCCTGCAACTTTGAGCCACACACCATCAGGAGATCAAGAGACAAACATCTTTGAAGAAATCCCACTGTCTTTTGTATTAACTGTCTGGGAGTTTACAATATCAGAATAACAGAGCAGATATCAAGAGATTTCTTACATCCGGAGTCCAACCCCTCTAAACAAACGCGAAGGGGAATATATAGAGGTTACATACAAAAATATCTCAAGAATGGAGTCATCTGAGAGGAAAATATCTCTTCCATTTGTACAGGAGAGTAGATGAGAAGTAAATGTAAACATAAATGCCTCTTAAAAGCCTTTAACTCCTGTCAGGATAGATTTTGACCTTTGGGCACTGCGGAGTTATTTGCGCGGTTTTATCATAAATGTAGTATTGAAAGTGCTTTGTCACTCTGATCTTTTATATCTTCTTGGCCCTGCCACCTGTACCTGCTGATATTGTTGTTGATGCCGAGTACCTGTGCTGAGTTGGCTCAGTGTCTTTATGCTTGCTGTCATGGCTTTGTCCACCTGTAGATGTAATGTGGACTGTATTGCTGAAAAAAGGATTTAATTCCTCAACTTTGATTCAAAAGTAGCTTTATTAAGTCCTGCCATATGTCTGCAGGGGGAAGCTGATGCCTCAAAATTGACCCTAAGGTCTCATCAGCTTCTGTGTACTTATAGAAATGCGGAGGCTCATCAAATAGATGTGCTACTTCATTTTTAATAAAAAACAATTTATCTAACTTATCAAAAAGAGCCTGTCCTGTTAATGGGCCTGCTGAAGATGACCCAGGTGTATCAGCAATTTGAATTGCTGCAAAAGTGCTCACCCTTTTGATGTATTTCTCATGTGAGAGCAGACTCCCTGATTCTTCCAAGCTGGGAAGCCCTTTGTCCTGCAGGGCTGTGAACCTATTCTGGAACTTATATATATCTTCCTGTATATCATGGATTTTTCTGTCCAATGTCTGAATTAGGTTCTTCATTGTTGTGGTTCTTTTGATTAGGGAAATGGTTTCTGTTCTATTAGCAATTCCCATTCTTATCAGCTGAGAACCAGTCCTGTAATTTAAGACCTCAATCATTTTGGGGGCAAGGTCTGCCATGTTGCCAAGGGCGTTTCTTGCTCTGTGCAGTTCTTTCTTTGCCCTGCCAATGAGTCCTATTTGTTCATATATAGCATCAATGTACTCCCACTGGTTGGTGATTGATTGTCCAATGGCAGTCCAAATCACTTGCTTGATCTCTGCTGTCACTTTCTCAAAATTGAGCTGCTTTTCCAGCTCTGCAATTGTCTTTTTTAGGGCTTTTACTTCCCTCTCCCTCTCAGCCACATTTTGCTTAGACTTATCATATTTCTCTTCTATCTTGGCTAAGCTGTCCCTGGCTTGATTTAGCTCTGTCATTTGAGCCTCCAGTACCTGAAGTTCTTGCCTTAGCTTTTGCATATCCAGGCTCTCGGCCTGCTCAGTTGGTGGTGCTGTAGTGGCTGGTTCTGTTGTAGCTGGCTCTGTTGTGGATGGAACTGTTTCTGATGCCTTTTGCTTTGGAGGGATGTCCTCTTTAGGGGTCTCCTCGAGGTCTATTGTCTCTGTGGGTGGTTTGGAAGGCTGCCCTTGTTCTCTCCTCTGTAGAGCTGCTTCTAGTGTAGTCTCTGTATCCTGCAGCTTTTGTTGGGTGTCAATCAGTTCCTTATATAAGGTCATTAGTAGTGCAGTGACATCCTTTTCTCGTCTTTGTTGGGCTACTTCATCTGTTTGGGGATGTAGAGTTGGTGAGATCTTCATTTTTTTCTTGATTGCAGCTACATCCGCATCCCTTAGTTTAAGGACCTCCTGTATGGCCTTAACATCATTGGGATCATGCCCAAACTCTATGATGATTTCTTCTAGTGCCTTGATTCTGTTGTCCTTGGCTTGAGAGGATGCCCTCTCCAACTCAAGTTGTGCTGCTGTGTTGTTCAAACTTTTTTGCAGCCTATAATTCACCAAGGTCTTGTCTGCCAGGGTGGCATAGACCATCTCACCCGTCTGCTTATGGAGCTCGATCTGGTCCATGGGGTGGATGTCTTTTGCAAGGACTTCTAAGTTTGTCCTTATATAATCAACAGGTGTTTGAGGATGCTGCACTGTAGGGGCAAAATGGCTCATTATCATCTTGCCTTCTTGCACATCAAAGGCAGCCATTAGTCTTTGTTGATTTGGAGGGGCCTGTTCAACAAATGGTTGTAGAGCTTGATTTTGAGTGGCTCACTCCTCCTCTTAGCATCCCTGAACTGGTCCTTTATGCTTGCAGCTGCACTCTTTCCATGTCCTGAGGAGCTGACCTCCCCAAGTGTTGTCCTGTCTTGCTCTTGCTGTAATGAGCTGGCAGAGGTCTCAAGGCTTTGCATTTCTTCTTCTGAAAATGGATTGAGCCTCTGCCTCTTTTCTAGACCTTCTGTGAGAGGGGTATCCCTCTCCCTTTTCCTGCTGATGTCCTCCCTCTGAGGGGTTTGGAGGATCGAAGAGTCCATCCTAGAATCCTGTCTAGGAGGCGCCATGCTGGTTGTCTTTTGTTGGGTAGCTGCCTGACCTTCTGCTGTTTGCTTTTCCTGATCCTGATGATCAGTTTCTTGCTGGTCTTGCTGTTGTTGCTCTTGCTGGCCCTGTTGGCCCTCTTGCTGTTGCTCCTGCTGGCCCTCTGTTTCTTCCATTACCTTGCCCTTACCTTTGTCCTGCCCCTGTTTTGAAGTTTGTGCTGCCCCTTCTTGTGTTGCAGATGAGGAAGCTGGCGCTGTTATGTGAGAACTTGGTAGGGTAGGCACTTGAGAAGGACATTCCAAGTCAGCCATTTTCAATAAATGTCTCCTAGCCCTGTCATTTAGCTCTTCTTGGGTCAGAGGCTCTATCAAGGTATTTTTATTCCATTTAGGCTGGTTTGCATGTCTTGTTATGAGGAGCATGTTATTATGCTCATAACTGGAGAGTTTGTATTTCAGTCTCCTCTTGGATATAAAGCCATTGGGGTCATATGGTTTCCATAGGAAGCTTTGTGTTAGGCCAAGGCCATCCAACATTCTCTCTGCCTCCTTCCATCCTTCTCTTTTGTTTAAAACCAAATGCCCAAGCTGGTTTTTGACTTTGAGTTGTGCCTTCTTGCCCCTACCTGCAAAATGGATCAGATCAGCATGGGCGAATTGTCTGAAATACTCCAGGGCAAAGAGCCTCATAGGCACAAACTTGGGTAGCCTGAAAGGGCGCAGCTCACACCCATATATCCTGATCACTGTGTGATGCTGGTAGAAATACCAGTCACCTATGCTGTAAGCAGTGGATAGTTGCAGTATCCTCTTCATTTCCTCAGTGAGTCTTGGAGGAGGTTCTGTCATAAGAAGGGATAGGGCCGGATGAATGAACAGATCTATGAACTCACAATATGTATAGGGTGAGTAGAAATGGCCATGGAAGATTGAGCTCCAATATACAACCGATCTTGGGTTTCCTGCTGCATCGGTTCTCTTGATTTCAAAAGAGAATTTTTCATATTGGTGATACAGAATAAGATGATAAATATATGAGGTGTATCTGAACACCCTCTCTCTAGGTAAGTGCAGGAACTGCTCATGTATTTTGTCCGAGATGTATGTGGCATAGTTGTAGCAGATAGGGGTCTTTCCAGGGGCAAACATTAACATCATGACTAGCACAGTTTCCTCTATAAACTCCATTGATTTGTATCCCAGAACTGAACTTACCATATGGGCCAGGTCTAATCCAAGTTGATTTAAGTATCCATCAAAGATAGGAGGATGCAGCACTCTGTCTGATTTGCTAACAAACAGTTGATTAAACTTCAGGATCTCTGCCTCTGTAAGTGTTTTGGTCCCTTGGTTGATTAAGTCCAGCAGGGATAAAGGAACCAATTTCTTGTTGGTTTTGAACTGAACCATGTCCCTGATGGCCTGAGGGGTGGTATAGAATACAACTTGACCCTTGGGATTGACTACAGCTCTCTGTGATGGCTCATAACAACTGGCACATAGATAGATGAGATCAGGGAATTTTTTGACTAGAGGCATTTTAAAAGTTGGAAGGGCAGACTCCCAGATGCCTAGGATATCTGTTCCATCTCTGTGCTTAGCCCTGAACTCATTTAGTAGGCGAATATGAGGGGTGCATCCTTCTCTGGATTCTTCTGAGATCTAATAATCCAGGTCTGCCAGATCCTGTCAGTCTAGCTCTCTTTGAGGAGCATTCAGAGGAGTGACATTAAGGACTTCAGGTGTCTCCATGTTTTATACAAGTAATCTCTGAGATGCCGCTTGAAATAGTAAAATTGATGGGAACCAGGCTTAACAGGGTCGGTGTACAGTCAAGGATAACAATGCTGGGCGTTATGAGGAGGGTTTTTAGCAGCAGAAAGACCTCCCTTGTCAGTTTGGGAGTTATGCAGGAGTCCACGGTTGCGCGAACAGGGTAGGTTTTTAACAGGATTTGTAGTCAATTCGAGGTCTCCGACGCTATGTTTTACTTTTAAATGGTCGAATAGGGTCAAACACAGTTGGTTTATCGGTGAATTTTACAACTTAATGGCTTTTATGGCAGTTTTTACAAGCAATTTGAGAAAAACCAGTTCACAGGAGGACGAGGCTGAAATACCTGTTTAACAGTGGTCTGGACTGAAGAATGTAGCTGGGTTTGCGCGCTGGGTGCTTTGAAAATGGTTGCAGGATGACTGGTGGCGCAGGCGTCGTAAATTTCATGCAGAGAGCTTAACAGCAATTTTCCGAAAATTATGAAAAAATGGCGAAAATATGGCTTTTTGGCTTTATTGGCGCGCTTTTTGGATGACGTCATCATGGGGGCCCGGGTTGGGTGACGTCATCATGACGTTATTGGGTGACGTGGCGGTCAACGGCAGGTCCACGGGGGCGGTGAGGTGGCAGCCAGGTGGATGAATGAGGGATGAGGCGGGCGGATGTGGCGGTGACGTGCGCGGCAGCGGGGCGCAGACGTGGGCGGGACAGGTGTCGCAATATCGGAAGGGGCCTTGTACGATGAACGGACTGTCAAGCGACGCTCCGATGTAATCAGGGAATGACGCGTGTCCCGGCGTGATGCTGGCCTGACGCAAGCGTCTGACAGATATCGGAAGGTATCTGTCAGACACGTAGGGCCTTCCGATATTGATATAGGCCGTGGATCTGGAAGCGGGCGATCGAACGGTCGTCGGGCGCCCAACTTGTGCGAACGGTAGCTCCTCCTTGGGTCAACCTGCGGATGTCGGGTTTGCCCGAAATCATCGTCCACCGTAGATCTGGACCCGGCGCCATCTGACAGTGATCGGGCGGTCAATCTGCACGATATATAGATATGTCCTGGCGGGCAATAAACAAATGTTTTTCTTTGCAAAATGTGTTTAATCGGCCAACCTTAGAAAAAATGCAATTTCGGGTCTAATATAAGGTTTTGGGCATAAATATTTCCGAAGGCGGAAACTATAGGGAAAAGGGGTCCGCATGGGTTTTATGTAACATGAACGGGCAAATAACCCCCGACCTTAGGATAAAGCGGGGGAAGGGTGATTTATAATGTTTTCCACCCTTTAAGTGTTTTTTATGGGTTTTTCAAGGTTTTTCAATGTTTTTCAAGGTTTTCCAAGGTAAAATGGAACTTTGGGGTAGGGAAACTGGTTTGAGGTGGATCAAGGGTGAGTCATGGGTTCTTGACCTTGACCAGGTGTCAAATCAAGTCCCAGGGAGAGAATATTATGGCTATAGTGCCAAGGAGGGGATATTTATGCATTGTGGGGTTTATACACCATGGTGTTTATAATACTAGGGATAAAGGGGTGTAAGGAGCTAAGTAGTAGAGTTAGTTGTTAATATGGAAGGAACATATGAGTGAGGGCTGGTTCAACCAAGTTTTCTTTGAAAATAACTTGAAATCAGGAGTAGATCAAAATGAAAAGATTTTTGCACAAGAAATGTGGCTTCTTAAAGCCATAAGAATGTAAAACATTTGAATTTCTATGCTTTGTGCAACTTGGGGAAAGGGTGTTAGTGATGAGTGATATACAAATGAGAAACAAGGGAGTTAGTCATGCTCCAGAGTGCTGCTCTTCCTGTAGAAGTTTCAGCAACTTTGTTTTTGAAAGAGACACCAGTTCTGCAACCCCATCTACCTACCCAACTATTTCTCCTAACATTTTTTGTTCCTTCTTGGAAGGTGCACTTGGACTTGCAAACCCTTTTGAATGCCTTTTCTTTTCATTGGCTTTTTGCTTTCATCTTCTATCTAACACAACCCTTATTCCTTCCAAGGTCCCAGATTAAGCAGTTGGGAACCTTAGCTTCTCTACCTAGCTACTGATCTGCCAAGATTAAACGGTTTGGACAGATTTCATTCTCTATTCTACAACATAAATTGAAAACATGGCATGATCCAGATTAGACTGTTGGACCATCCATCAAAATTGAGTTCTTATGAAAACTGAGATAGACATTGTCTTCCTAAGGAAATATGGGATCTTTGCATTTATCAAAGCAGAGCATATTTGGATCTTTGATATCCAATCATGAAATATGAAACCTATTGGTATAGGTATCCAACATAATCTAGGATTGTTGGAACTTCAAGAGCAGTTATGCTTTTGGATTTGTAGGGGATGATTTCAAAGTGTGAATAGATGATGATTGATCTATGTTCAAGACTAGTTGATTATATGTGAAGAAATAACCTATACAAATTCCCCCCTAACGTACAAAGTTAGAAGCATTAGATTAGGAATAAAGTGCTTTATCATGTGAAAAATATGGATCAAGAATCGATTGGTTGAGATCATCAATTGAATATTATAATACATTATCATCATGATATCACTGTTGAGGGCAGCATACCCATACTTGTCATATAAGTCATTTTACATGCACAATGATCAAAGTCATGTCCATTGATGACATATTGTGCACTTATTATTATTTTTGTTATGGGATTGTATTTATACAAACAAGGCATCTTCATTTTGGCTCTCCATATTTTTCCATCTCCTCTCCTCCAACAGCAAGGATGCGACTATTTCATCAAAATTCAAGGTAGTTGTATTGCTACCCATTGCAACAACCAGAATATGCCATGAATCTAGTAGAGAACAGAGCAAATTGATGCACTTGTCTTCATATGAAATTTTTATATCAACAAATAACAACTGGCTTACCATAGGATTAAAGGCGACTAGATGCTTTGTCACCGAGTCTCCATCCTTCATGCTCAGGTTATACATATTTTTCTGCAGGAATAATTTGTTCACCAGAGACTTAGATTGGTACAAAGTCCCTATCTTGACCCACAAATCCTCCAACGTAGCTTCCCTTGATACATTCAAAAATATTGAATGTAAGATACACAATTTTATTGTGCTCTTTGCCTTTTGATCCAACTTCGCCTAGTATTTTGCTGAGATTATCGTTGGTTTAGTACTTGGATCTACCATGATCCACTAATCTTTATCCACTAGTAGATCCTCCAACTTCATCTTCCACAATTGAAAACTTTGACCATTGAATTCCTTGATCTATATCTTTCCATTGCATGTCATCTTCTTTCATTGCAAGAAACAATCCCACATAGCTACCAGTGGATACGGTCGACCATAGGCCTGAGAAAAACCCCTCAGCAGCAAAGATGTCCCCTTGAAGCCAAAACAACTCTGACACCAAATGTAGGTTTTTAACCCTGTAAAGGAATTACCTACAAATGAATTCTTAAAATAGAAAATAAATAATGGAGAGAACATAAAAAAAAAATATACACAGAGATTTTCCCCTAGATCCAAAACCGGGACTACCAAATTGATTTTTCATTATGGTCCTTCCAATGTTACAATACATATGTATACATGTCAAAGAATTCATAAACCCCAATCCATTTAACCCTGGATTAGAACATAGTCGTTGTTCCCTTGGCGAAATCTACAAAATACCATGGGAAGAAAACCATAATTCCCAGAACCATGTGCAAAACCCATGCATAAAACTAGAGTTAGGTTCGCCCACCTATTATAGGCACCCATGCAATATTTTTGTATTTTGGGAGTCTAAAAATAACTTAAATAGGAATCCTCCTAATGGAACGAGTGGTATAATGGGTATAAATCGGTTTCAGTCATGATGGAGCTACTCAAAACACTTAGAGGCCAAGAGATAGGATAATAAGACCACTCATCACAGCAATTCCTTGGAAAATGGTAAAATACCAACTGAAAACAAATGATCAACCAAGCAGATGTTGATGATGGAATGAAAAAATCAAGGCTCGTCTTTCAGAAACGCGTTGATAAAAAGTGGCAATCACGATGGATAAAGTGTGGAAACCTTCCAGGATAAAGCCAAAAGTATGACAAAGAAGAGGACAAGGAGCTCAGATTCTAGGTCATGGTGGGTCAGAAGGAAGGATTCTAAAAATATAACAAAAATTATAGAATGGATACCAATATGGAAAACATGTGCTATAGTAGGGTGTCCATGATCACGTAGTCTCTACCATCAAGCTATGACCTGTATAAGAGAGATGGATAATGCCACAACTTGATGGGGTTAGACCTAAGCCACAATGATGGTGATCCAAGACTAAGCTCAAAATAGGTTTCATTTTTACAAGCTTGAAACAAATAAAAACTATGCTTGAGAGTGGTTACACTTTTGTAAAAGCTTGAAACAGAGAAAAACTAGCCATTAGATAAGTACATGTCTCCCAACATAATGGTGGAGGCATGCCCCCCAACTTCATTTTGTCTTCCAACTGTTCTCATCGACCCAAAGAGATTTCTGGTCACTAATAGAAATATGTTCACTACGAAGGAAGGAAGAGGATCATGTGATATGGGTGGATGAAATGAGGGTTCATCTCTCTGATCAAGTAAAAACAACTTAAATCAAAATTTACAATATCTATTCAAAGATCCAGATCAAGGGAAGCAAATTTGCTCCATCTTTTATTCAGGTTGACACACAAAAAGACCCATGGTCAAGACACCTTGTTTCATTTTTTAATGAGCTTGACACAAGAAAATGAACTTTTCTCATAGGTTTATTTCATTTTTATGTGAGCATGAAACGTAAATGAAACTATGCTCATAGAGTCTTATTTCTTATTTTAACGAGGTTGACACAATAAAAGAACCATCGTCATAGGTTTACCTTGATCATGGCCCACAAGAGGTTATGGCTTCAAAGAGGTTCTCATAATATTGGTGAGCAACGCTCTATAAAGGATACATATCAAGGGATCCAATGGAAATATCATGCTTCAACACCCTCGGTGATTGATTCACCATATCACCTGCTAGGTCAAGGTCAAAAGAAGTTGAGAAAATATTGAAAGGCTCTTTTTCATCAGTAGGTGCAGGGCATGGGATAGTTTGCCACATAATTAACCTATGGCAAATGGGATACCAATTGCGTATTAGGAATGTTTTGGGAAGTAGGATGGTTAGCAGTCAAATCATGGCCAACGAATGAAAGTTGATCAATAGTCACAATTTTTACATCATGCAGGAAACAAATCACTCGAAAGAGTTTGGACAAGATAGAGTTCAAAGCATAAGCATAGTCTCACCCAAGGAGTAAATTTAAATCCAAGGGACCTTGAGCGACCATAACATCAATACAAATGGTTTTTCCTTCTAGGGTAATAGGAATTTGAGGAATGATCCCTAAAGGTTCACTAGTTCTTTTGTAGAAAACCAATAGATTCTTAGTAATAGACACAACCTAAGGAGAACCTATAGATTTCCAAGAAATCGAGGATAGAATGTTAACAGAAGTGCCCACATCTAAAATAATGTGATATAAATTCTTATCACAAGACTTCAATATGACTTGGAAGGGCAAGTAAGAAGGCATACGAGGTTTTGTCAGTTGATTCTGATCAAAGGAAATGGCTTGATTACATGGAGGGGGTTTTGTGATATCAGGAGAAGTTCCCCCTTGTTTGGTAGGATCTAAGGTAACAAAAATAACTTGAGTAGTATAAAATTCACTCTTGACTGAAGATGGAGTCGATTCATCCACTTTCTCAACCAATGGTTGGTTGGAAAAAGAATCATGGGATTCACACTTAGGAAGAGTGGGATTGACTGAAGATGGAGTCGAATCAATTGTTTCATCAACTAACAAGTTGGAAGTCGTTGCTAAGAAGTAGTAATGTCTTCCAACAACTTTGAGGCTTTGTCTATTCTAGGGAGAAGTTGAGTTTGATGAATCCCTTCACATAACCTACAGGGAAAACTAAGTTTACCTTTTTTCTTGGGAACCTTGTTATCATTAATTGATGGTTTGTCACTAACATGATTTCCAGAGACTGATGACAAAGGTTGATGTGAGCCTATAGACCACACTTCTAATACCTATGGAATACTAGGATAACCTCTAAGAAGGTGATCACCCTTACAAATAATGCAAATGAATATAACTTTACGGGGCTTGTTGGAAGGTTTCTCAACATTAGTCACATTCATAACAATGTTTTCTTGGTCTCCCCCTACAAATTTTTCTTCTTCTTCTTAGCTTCCTGGTTACTAGAATCAAGACTTTCAACAGGTGAGGAAGAATAAAGGGATGAAGGAACAATGGGCGAAGAAGGAAAAGGGTCAGCTATAGGTTGGTTTTTTTCAAGTGTGGGACTTTGTTGTGGAGTAGTTTGGACATTCAGAACCAATGGGGGTGAAAACAAACATACTAGTAAGTCTATGGTAAATCCAAGAACAGATAATATAGCTATATAAGGAGCACCAATACTTCTAAAAGGGTGGAAAGGACCAGGATTCCCATCATAGGGTTTTCCTCACTAGTAGATTCTGGAATTGTTGCCATTAAATTCAACCTAGGGTCTACTAAGGAGTAAAAAAATGAAAGAAACAGTAAAGGGTTAGTAGGTATAAAGGGATTACCAAGTCACTATGAACTACAATATATGGTTAAGTGTGTGCAAGAAATCTCCCCAAATGTTGTGTTCGGTGTATCACAATGAAAAAGTGGTCGACTTGGTTACCTAGTGCTAGTTTGCATCCTAATGGGGACTTCCAAAATATACATGAAGGTATGTGGAAGTTTAGTCCATAGTAGTGTCTTCTAATGTGTAACCGTACAATGGGGGCATTCTGATATACTTGTTGTATGTGGAGCGTCGTTTTATATACCAAAAGGTACATGGAAGAACGTTTTAATATAATCCAATGTACATTGAAAAGAAACAACCATTGAAATGTAACACTGAAAAGTAACAAAAACTCATATGTTTAGAGATGTTGGAACATGTCTTCTACCCTAGACCACTAGATGTGTCTTTAATGTTGCAAAATCTCCTTAGGTAAATTGATAAATTAGAATGTTGATCTTGATTGAAGTGTTAGTTTCACGACTCAACATGTATTCACCTGGACTCCTAAAATGAAACTAGCAAGAGAAAATGAATTATTTTTCATTTGATGAAGACCTATCTAATGAAGGCAAGAAGTTCCAAACAATAATGCAGAAAACAAGAACTTCTACACAATATCTTCAACTTTCATTATTCCAATGCAAATAGTTAAAGCCCTAATGCATGAAGAAATGGTTTTTTTTTCAATGCAATGAAAAATGAAATATGAATAGATTATTGAATCAAAAACATTCACATAGATTAGAACATTAGCATGAAATTATTTTAAGAAATCAATAACCAAGCCAAGTGATTAGAAAACCTAATTAACAAGAAGAAACAAAAATAAACAAATTCTCATCAAAAAGGCAATCACACTCAATTTGAAACAAGTTGTTGGATTTACAGAGACCTTGAAGAGACTAGGAACTCAGGAAGACACTACAAATAAAACATAACTAAGAGAAAGGTAAGAAAAATGTAAATGTTTTGCACTTACAGGATAATCATAGGTGATGTATAGAAACAAGTGTGATTCATCTCACTTACAGAGAAGGACGGGTGAGCTGGAATGCTCTATCTCAGAACAAAAAGTGTGAAAGGGATATTTTTTCTTAAAACATGTAAATAAAGCTCTAACCAAGCTCGAAATTATACTTTCCTAGGTCCAATAACTTTCTAAACAAGTTGAAATGAGGTGATTTCAACGGTCCTAAAATGTTAGGTAAAGGAAACCACTAAAGAACGAATCGTTCCCCAATGGAGTCACCAAGTTTTTTATGAATGAATTCCTTATGCCGACACAAGAGATTTCCCTAGACCTAGTGGTTTAATCTAGAAACAACCAATACAAAATTGATATGTTTTCCTTAGAGAAGCTTGAAATATGGGAAAAATACCTACTTGGAATCCAATGCAATTTTCCTTCTTCTCCTTGCTTTCAAGCTTTAGCTCCAACTCCAGTTGCTAAAAGTAGAACTTGAAAAATATCCAAAACAAGAAAGAGAACCAAAACATACAAATAGCATATACAAACAACTCTAAACAAGAATCCAAGCATTAATTGTTCTACATAAGCATAAATGAGACATAATGTATAGGAAAACAAAGGATTTTTGCATTAATAAAAGTAGGACAAGATTAAAACACGTGCATGCCTTGATCCCTTAGATCTCTCCCAACTATCTTATCCTTCCGTTGCCACAATAGCAATTCTTTAATCACACCTCAAGCACATGGATGGATTGTGGACCTCTAGACACAAATTAACATCATGATGGCATAAATAAGAGTCTCCTAAAGCCAACCCAATCCTAATAGTAGGTAATGCATTCATAGGATAAATGAGGAGGTTGTAGATCACTTGTGGATCCACTAAACTATGGTAAGATCCACTTTATAAGGGGATAATCTCCATGGGATAAGTGATTAGACCTCATTTGTTGGAATTTGAAAAAATCCTTCACAAAGAATGGAAACTTCCATGATAGAAGCCTCTAGAAGTGGAAGGTTCAAAATTATATTAAATTCTTTCCTCATTTCAAGGGTCATCCAAATTATAGTGAATGCAATCTGCACTACCTAACGTTTTTTCCTTTGATGCAACCTAAATCATCACACTTACTAAACTAGGAAAGTGCATTGATCCAGAAAAATACAGTTTTTAGCCAATGTAATCTGGATTCTTGGAACTTTTAGAAAACAGATGCTTTGGGATTTCTAGGGGATGATTTCAAAGTGTGAATAGATGGTGATTGACCTGGGTTAAGGGTCATTTGATTGGATGTGAAAAAATGACTTATAACAATTCCACACAAAGTTCAAGTCGATGATAAGGTGTGGTTGCTTTTGCAAAAATAGCACCTCGCAAACCCCTACAGGAAGCTTAGTGGACCTTACAGAATCACAAAACTTGTGGGTCAAAATGGTTTTGAATTGATTATTCCCCCTTTCATTGGCTTGCACCTAGTGCTTAATTTGGAGCTCCTTCGACCATATTTTCCACCTCTATTGGACATATTATAGGTAGTCAAATAAATTTCCACCACAAAACTCGATCCTAACTACATTAATAAGGCTACAGTGTGTTACACATCACTTTGTCATGTTAGTCAAATGACCATCGATTTGGATCTTTCACTATCCATCAAAGTGTTCCAAAACATCCCCTTGTAAGGTTAGAACCCAAAAAATCCCAAAGAGAATGAAATACCTATATATCAAGGCTCAGAAACCTATTTTTGGCTTCCTGCGTAGTTCCCTATTCCATTTTTGCACATACGCAGAAGAGAACATTAGAAACTATGCAAAAGTACACACTGTCTGACACTATGGCCTACACACATGACTTAATGCAAGTAAAAATAAAAAGTAAAGTATAGAAATTTTGTTAGTTGAATCTTCCCCAACTAACAACTTTGAATGTATGCTTACTCAAGCTTGATCCCTCCCATCATGGAGCTACTTCCCTCTCTTTTTGGAACCCCTATCCCACCATTTGTGGATCTCATCTCTTAGAAGAGGCTTGTAACATCAAGGCTTTAAGCCTGTACATTTGTTCTCCATTTTATTCAATAAAAAGAAATTGTTCTTTCCTAATTATGTCTTTTCATATATCATTCCTAGGATTCCTTGAGCACTCACATAGGTTATGATTGGTTATTGATTCAATTTATGATATATGTTCCGTTAAGTAGTTCATTTATCTTTCATAATTTCTATATACTAGATTCCTTAATCCTTTATGTGTTTATTTCTATGTGAATCTCCTTCAAGACATCATGGAGAAGTTGCAAAAAACATTGACATGATATCTAAAGCATCAAGAAGAAGATAATTTTCAAAGGCACTAAAAGGGACTTCGACATACGTTTCAATAAATGATAAGTGATCTCTCTCATATTGTTTGTTTCAACCAATCGTAAGCTAAGGAAAGGTAGTAGTTCTTTTTTGTTTTTTACTATATTTATTTGAGATTTAGGAGATCCATATTATCTACAAGAGGGATCAGTCTGCCTAACAAATTTGCATCTCTTCTAGTGAACGTCTCACTCTCTATCTAATCCAAGTGGCTCTAGACACATGCAGAAGTCCACGAGGGCTCAGAAATGGTCAAAATTCAAAGTAGTTAGATTTCTTTCGAAATAGAACCAGATTGAAGTGCTCATCACCCTATTTCCAATAGTGTGAATGAAACTCAAATACGAGCTCATATGAGGGAGATAGAACCAATCAAAGTTTTGGTCAAAATTTCCATGTGGGCTAGGTTTAATGGTCCTACAAATTGACAGAGTCCGGGACATGGAATATGGCTCCTGAGAGCAGGCGAAATGGTTTCCTCTTTAAATTGCCTCGAAAAAATTGAAAACAACCAATGGTTGTAATTAAAACAAATATATTAAAAATATGGGGGGCATTGTCACCCCTGTCACCGTTTGATCATTTCTTAACCGTGGCAATGTTATGTATCTGGGTTGGCGGTCCATGACCCCCACCGAACTCCATGTCACCATATAAACTTTATATATAATGGGTGGGCTGCCCATCAGTAGACCCGGCCCCCACACAGTGCCACTTTTCACAATCCAAACAAGGGCAGCGGGGCTCGAACCCGCCCAGCTAGTTGGCCAACCCACCTCTCAGGTGCCCCCACTTAAAAAATGCATAACCATTACATAAGTTGTCGAGCACCACCAACTATTTTCCATCCAAACAAAACTGCATGCCAAGTTTGGGAGGGGTGGGATTTGATCCCCCGACCTCTCCATTCGTCTACTTTAAGCAAAGCGCCACAGGTGGCAGCTTTGTAAAGTTCGTCGCTTATCTGCTACTTAAACCCAACATTTCATAGATGCATAGGGAAGAGTCGGCACGAAAACAAAAATAATAATATTTTAATTGTAGGGAAGTGGAACCATGACATAATTCTAGGAGGAAAATTGATGGCACGCATCTCGAGATATATTCTCAAGGAATATTCCTTGATGCCTAAAGATTCTTAGGGAGATAGATTTTCATTTTGTCATAATGATATGAAGTTTACAGTCATTTTAACTGAAATTTCACAGGGAACGTGATGGTGAAATCAGAATCACCATCTGAGCAGCAGATTCGTAGATTCCCAGTAGAATAGAATCATTGAAGAATCTTGAGGGAATCTTCTAGATTCCTTGGAGGCTGAAATTTGCCAGAATTAGAATGCAACCAACTCTATACTCAAAAGTCTTAGAATCTAGCAAGGATCATGATGACAAGATCAGATTTGTGGTTTGAGCAGCAAATATCCATTCAACCCAAAGAACAAAATCTTTGGAGAATCACGGGGAATCTAAAAGATTCCTACAGGCCCAGATTTTGATAGTGTCGGAATTTGATAAATGGACAGTCAATTTTACACTTCTCGACAACATAAATTCAATGGTGCAATCCGTTTTTGCAGCTCAGACCTTCCATTTTTCGGCCAACTTCAGAAGTGAAGGTACATGAAGAAGTCATGTCATGTTTTCCTTCATAATTGTTGAGATGATGAATTATGTTTTGAGATATATGATTGATGTTATGTTGTGGGATCGTTTTTGCCACATTATGTGAGATGTATTTAGTTGGCCATGCTATGTATTATTTTTTAGATCCCTGTGTAATTATATTGAAGGGATACTCATTGCCACATTGTGTGAGATCATGTGAGTTTGTCATGCTAAGAGGAAGCCTTCTTTAATGAGAATTCCTGTAAGCGGAAAGTCTTGTGGAGAGACAAGCCACTCTTGTTTGAGGGTAGATGTCCTTGCTATGACATAGAGTATTCCATGTACATCATCATATTTTTCCAACATTATATGAAGCAGTGTCCACCATCTTAACACCGGGCCCGAAGACGTAGTCCACACTAGACGAACTCCATTATCAAATGTTTCTTGTTTTGACTTGTTGATCTTGTCATGTTTCCTCTTGTTTAAGAATTCATATGTGGTTCTTTATGCTATTTTAAATGCAATTCTAACAACATCACAGAAGTAAAAGGTCTTGGTTAATTCTGGAAGTTGAAGGAACCCAAATCAAGTTTGGTATCAGAGTGGTCTTCTCGCTATGTGAATTGCAAGAATGAACAATTGAACGTGAAGTAATGGAGGATGACAAATACATGTACGAGGACATGATGAAGATGTCCAAAATAGTGGACATGTTGTATGAATCTTATGAGAGACGAGAGAAAGAAGAAGCAGAAAGCAATGCTTCATCTACATCTTCCAGTGTACACTCATTACCTTCATCATCTTCTCATCATTTGAATGAGGAGATCAACTAGAATATTCAAGAAGATAACATTGAATTGAAGATGCTTCTATGAGAAGAGAAAGAGGAGAAGCATTGATTCCAACTTCAATTGCAAGCCGCAGAGGCAACCTTGGAAGAATTGAAGTGAAACAACCAAAGTATTCAAGCAGATCTTGCTGAATTAAGGAAGCTTTTACAGGAAGAGAAAGAGGAGAAACAAAGGTTTTTATGCAAACTGCGAGCTAAGGATGAGGCCTTGGAAAAGATGCATCATGACCCCTATGTGGTAAAAAGTAAATCTCTGACTTCATGCATGTTTGCTGATGATGATTTCGTTATTTTTGAAAATCATACCATAGGAATTGGCTCCAAACCGTTAAAGAGAATGGGGTATCATGGGAATGGCCTTGGCATTAATGGCCAAGTCATCATAAATCCCATCAAAGTAGAGGAATTACCCCGTCATGCAAGACTTGGGTATGTCAAGAAGGAAGTTGGGGAATGCGCAAAAATAGCTAGCGAACCATCAACAACAAATGATGAGAAGACCTCATTAGTTCTTTCCAACTCGACAATGGAGGTAAAAGATGATGATTTCCCTTCAGTTTCATATTCACATAGTATAATTTCTGTTGGAAATTTGGAGATACCAATTACAGGGACAAACATGAGGCTCCTTACCAAGATGAGGTACAAGGAAGAAGAAGGACTCGGTGTTAATAGCCAAGGCATAACACAGCCATTGGAGGTCATACAAAGACCTAAATTTGCAGGCTTGGGATACACCGAAGGATAATTCTCAAGGGTGTCAGATACTTCTGAGACATTCTTGAGACTGTTGAGGAAAGAGAATGATGGGAACACATCACCATCATCCCATGGCAGTATGCATTATGGAGAAAGAGCTGAGGCAAGATATTGTTCCCATGATCATACCAGAGACCAACAAGAAAGGTATAACCAGTCTCGGTATTCTAATGTTCACTTTGATTACAACCATATTATTAATAATGAAGGAAAATCATTGCATAAAAGAACTTGCAGTTTTTGTGGATTGCATAACCACATGTTTGCTGAGTATTGGAAAACAATAGCAGCATGGAAAAAGATGAGGCATGAAATACCCTCTAAACAGCAGGCAAAGAAGAAGGTAAAGCAGATTTGGAAGAAGAAGGCTTATTGTAG
Source organism: Pinus taeda (assembly GCA_000404065.3). NCBI lineage: Eukaryota > Viridiplantae > Streptophyta > Pinopsida > Pinales > Pinaceae > Pinus > Pinus taeda. The sequence goes on from APFE030284492.1 coordinate 19,646, forward strand.
TCATTGCGACAGAGGTGGTCATCAAAGAGCCACATGTTGGAGGCAAGGAAAAAGCATCCGAGCATGAACTAGATGAAACCATTGTTCGATCAATGAATGGGCCACAAGGAGGCAACCCATTCACTTTGATAAGTGATAAATGGTTCTTCTAGGTGTGGTAGAATGTCATAATCTTATTTTTTCCAATCATGTGTTGCATTTTAAATTGTAAAAGTGATAATGTGTTTTCCATCACTTGTTGCAGCAATAATGATGTCTGGCCTTATTTTGTGTTGCATTTTAAATTGTGAAAGTGATGATGTGTTTCCATCACTTGTTAAAGAAACAATAGCGTTTGGACTTATTCTTTTAAATCATATGTTGCAGTGATGATGTGTTTTCCATCACTTATTGAAGAAACAATGATATTTTGGCCTTATTTTGATAGTTGGGGTATTATTTCCATTTTGATGTAAACTTGACCACAGAGTATGTGATATAAACTCATGGAAAGTATGGGATGCTTGGTTCATTATTTGGTCATATAAATTAAGCATGTAATTTGCATAATTGTACTACAAATTTGCAGAGGGTGCAAGTGTCATTTCATTGCTTATGGCTCATAAGGACAAAGGTGAAGGAGAAGGAAGGGTGACCTGTCAGGACACTTGTAGTGCAGAAAAATTACAAAGAAGTGACAGATTATTTTCATGCCTTTGGAGGACCAAAATATCCTCAGTGAGGAGGATTGATCTAAGTGGCTCTTGACACATGCAGAAGTCTAAGAGGGCTCAAAAATGGTCAAAATTCAAAGAGGTTAGATTGCTCTCGAACTAGCACTAGATCAAATTTATTGTTGCCCTGATTCCAATGGCGCAAACACAACTCAAATCTGATCTCGTATGAGGGAGATAGAGCCAGTCAAATTTTTTGTCAAAGTTACTATGTGGGTGAGGTTTAATGGTCCTACAAATTGATCGAGTCCAAGACATGGAATCTCGCTCCCGCAAGCGGGAGAAATTGTTGCCTCTTTAAATTGCCCAATATCCCTTATTTTCGTAAAAATTAAAAACAACCAATGGTTGTTATTAAAACAAATATATTAAAAATATGGGGGGCACGCTATCACCCCCGCCACCCCTGAACCGTTTCTTAATCGCGGAAATGTTATGTATTTGGGTCAGTGGGCCATGACCCCCACCGAACCCCACGACACCATATAAAAATTATACATAATGGGTGTGCCACCTACTGGTGGACCCGAACCCCACACAGTGCCACTTGTCACAATCAAAATGAGGGCAGTGGGGCTCAAACCCACTCGGCCAGTTGGTCGGCCAACCTCCTGAGCACCCCCACTTAAAACACATATCATTGTTACATAAACTGCCAAGCACCACCAACCGTTTGCGATCCAAAAAAAAACTGCGTGCCAAGTTGGGGAGGAGTGGGATTTGATCCCCTGACCTCTCCATTAATCCACCTTAACCAATGCACCATAGGTGGAAACTTTGTAAATTCTACTGCCCGTCTACTACTTAAACCCAACATTTCGCAGATGCATAGGGAGGAGCTGGAGTGAAAATCAAAATAATAATATTTTAATTGCAGGGCAGCAGAACCCTGATTTCGGAACTTTGAGCAATACGGAACCATGACACAGTTCCAAGAGGTAGATTGATGGCACCCATTTCAAGATAGATTCTCAGAGAATATTCCTTGATGCCTAAAGATTCTTTGCGAGGTAAATTTTCATTTTATCGGAATGATATGAAGTTTACAGTCATTTTAACTGGAATTTCATAGGGAAGGTGATGGTGAAATTAGAACCACCATCTAAGTAGCATATTTGCATATTCCCAATAGAACAGAGTCATTGAAGAATCTTGTGGGAATCTTCGAGATTCCTTGGAGGTTGAAATTCGCCAGAATCAAAATGCAGCCAACTTTATACTCAAAATTCTTAGAATCTCGCAAGGTCATGAAGGAAATATCATATTTATGATTTGAGCAGAAGATATCCATTCAACCCAAAGAACAAAATCTTTGGAGAATCACGGGGAATCTAAAAGATTCATATAGGCCCAAATTTTGACTGTGTCGAATTCGACAAATGGATAGTCAATTTTATACTTCTCGACGAAAAAAAATCAGTGGTGCAGTCAGTTTTTATAGCTGAGACCTTCCATTTTTCGGCCAACTTCAGAAGTGAAGGTACATGAAGTAGTCATGTCATGTTTTCCTTCATAATTGTTGAGATGATGAATTACGTTTGAGATCCTTGTTTGATGTTATGTTCTGGGATCGTTTTTGCCACATTATGTGAGCTGTATTTAAATTGTCATGCTATGTATTGTTGTTGAGATCCATGTGTAACTATATTGAATGGATACTCATTTCCACATTGTGTGAGATCATGTGAGTTTGTCATGCTGAGAGGAAGCCTTCTTGAGTGGGAATTCATGTAAGCGAAACGTCTCGTGGAGAAACAAGACACTTGTTTGAGTATAGATTTCATTACTATGACATAGAGTCTTCCATGTACATCATCATCTTTTTCCAGCATTATATGAAGCGGCCTCCACCATCTTGACACTAGGTCCCGAGACGTAGTCCACAATGGACAAACTCCATTATCAAATGTCTCATGTTTTGACTTGTTGGTCTTGTCATGTTTCCTCTTGTTTAAGCATGAAAATGTGGTTCTTTATGCTCTTTTAAATGCAATTCTAACAACATCATAGAAGTAAAAAGTCTTGGTTAATTCTGGAAGCTGAAGGAACCCAGATCACTATCATTCTCTTTTCTTTTTTTTACCTTTGATCATTTTGTTGTATCCCTCTCTGAGTGTTTGGAAATATTGCAAATATTGATTTTATGATTTAAATGACTTGTTTTTATTTTTTCTAAAAAAATCTTGTTCTGTGTACTTTAGCTTTAGGCACAAAGCATATTTATGTGCACTTTTCCCTTTGTAACAATGTGTATGCACACTAGATTGTTCTATTTCCTATGCAAATACCTGGAATTTTTTAAAATTTTAGTTTTCTCTTCATCAAGTCCAAATTTTGGTTTTTCCTGTTTAATTACACTCGTTTGTACCTTCATTGAGTCTTTGTCAATCCTCTTGAGTGTTGTGAAAGGTTTGCTTGCAATTTTCTTGTTTTCACAAATTAGGGTAAAAGCTTCATCTGGTGTGTAGTCAATCTACCAAAAGAAAAATCAGTTCATCTTAGTTTCTAGTCTTCTTGTCTTTCTTCTTTCAAACAGATCATATTGGGTGTTTATTTTTCTCTTTTGTGAATTAAAAGAAATGATTTCCAAGCATGAGTATTTTTTATGAAATTACTTCTTATGTTAAATGTGAAACAAAAATTCATGTTTCTTCCGTTACTAAAGTGTTTTAGAATTATATTGTTGATTGTAGCAACTGCATAGAATTCAATAGGGAAAAATGCGTTTTAGTGTTGATTGGTTTCTCCTGCATTTTGGAAATTTTTGAGTGATTGTATGTCAAAAAGGAAATTTTCTTGATTTTTGAGTTAATTGGAAAAAGTGAAAGGAAAAGGGATATAGTGGGTATTTAAGATTTTTTTGCATTTCCATTGAAAAAATGAAAAGACTCTCTCCTTACTTCAGTTAGAAATTCATTTAAAGGAAAAGATTACATTTCATATTCGATTGCATTAGGATTTGTGTCTAGTCATAATACCATTAGTTTCAATCCATTACCTTTGATTAAATAACAACTCTTAAAAATAGTGCTAATAAAATCAATCTAGAATTTTTTTATTATTTTAGGTTTCTTTTCCACCTACATTAGATTAGGTTCTAGGGCTTTGGAATAGGGAAGTGAGTTAACTTTCCAAAGCTGCAAACAAACATTAGTATATTGTGATAGGGAGTAACTCCATTTACTTCATTTTCACTCTAAGAATCTCCCCTTACAAATGAGTTAAGCACAAGATCATGTCGAACCCAATGGAGTGATCAACCCCACTTCATTGGTTATGGTAGAGTGATTTACATGTATTAGAAATAGTGTCAAAAGGTACTTGGGAGTCACTTGGAAGGAAACCTCCCATTAACCATGTTGAGGAACTTTCAAGGGGATTGAGCTTTGTTATGCTGCCCTTGCATGTACATCTGATCTACGACTATTCCCCCAGGTTAAATTGTTTTACGTGGTCACCTTAGAGACCATAGACTTAGGGTTATTACCCAAGGTGACGACGAAGGGGAAGTCTTTGTTGTTCCTAGAACAGATGTTGGCTAGACTCAATTGGACCTTTTTGGAGGGTATTCTTCATTCGAGATGACATAAATGAAGTTTACTTACACTAGATTATGTACATTAAGCAGGTTGTTAGCGTAACTGGTTCCACCCACTTTATCTTTAGCCACTTTTCACATTGATCTCTATGACATTGGATTTCATCACCAACTAGTGATTTCGTTGTGAAAATCTTGTTTGCATGGTTTAATTCCTTAGATTTACTAGCGAACGTTAATTGTTTGTTTTTAATTTTTGGAAACCTTAGGTTTGAATTATGAATATTATTTGGATTTTCAATAAAATTTCATCCTGGCTGATTCACCAAGGATTTCAAGTAGAATGCATGATTTACCCCCTGAATTTACACCTATTCAATTCAAAAAACTTAAAACTAAAAAATCAAAATCAATAGGGTTTGGAACCTCAAAACCCTGAAACATCTTGTTATAGACATTTTTGGGCACTTCAACCCCAATCATAAATGTCCATAAACTGAGGGCTCCTAAGTCCCTAAAATTGTTTCTTCACTGCCTAAAGGAACAAGTTCAGCTGATTACATCATCTCCCAGAAGTTATCCACTAAAAACTACTCATAAATGGTCAAAACTGGACCATACTGAAAACCCAGTGCAGAGGGTGTGATGCATATCACCTTCCCAATGTACAGGGTGTGATGCATACTGCATGGCTCCTCTGTAGGGTGCGATGGTCAGGAATGGACAAATGGCAGGGACAAATTGCGAGGTGGAAGATCATGGAATCTTCCAAAAGCTTCCCCTCCGACACTTGCCTCTCTGTTTTCGACCAAGGATGAGTAAGAGATCATCATTCTCCAAGTGGAATCAGGAACTATCAGAGAGAGGACACTAATCAAGACCCCAGAAGATGACTCACCTCCCTACAATCATCTATATATGGATCCCTCATCACAGAGATCCAGAGGCTGGAATCTTGTATCTTGTAGAGAAGTGCTGTTGGTTTTCTGGTGTAACTTCATAGTGTTGGGTGATCTAAGCTTTACTTGAGGTGAAGAAGGGCTTTCTTGCTAGAGGATGATGTTGGGTCAGAACATATGGTTGTAATCTTCTTGCTACTTTTGATCTTAATAAAGATATTCAAGTTTTCCTCCATATTCTTGTATGTTTCATTATATATGCATTTGTATGGTTAACACACATCTGGTCCTGTGTTATTTATGAATATAGATCTTTGTTCTTCTATAGTAGTATGTTATTGTGATTCCACAGGTGCTCTTTGAAGCTGGACAGACGAAGAAGAAGCGGTAAAGCTCTATCAAGAAGGAGAGGAATCAAACAAGGAAATCAAGCACAAGACTAAGGTTGGTCTCCTTTGTTCCACTCTCATCTATTTTCATAAAGGAAAACGAAAGTAGACTTTACTTGTTTGTTTCTAAGATAGCTACCAGTCTTAGTGGGAATAGCAACATCCGAGTGGACACTATTCCTGGTAACACATCTACAATTTTAGAATCTAAGAGAGTAGAAATGAAGTGAATCAAAATCAAGAAGTAGAATGAGGCTTAGATCATTCTGGCCCAGAAATTACTGAAGTTGTTCAAAGTGAGTTTGATACTGGTGAAGTTTTAGAAAAGTAGAAGAACTTGAGTCTGATATTTCTCAACCAGAATCACCTTTTGTTGTTCTAGCTCCTACTCCTACTCCACCTTCACCTAGAAGGAATCTTATAATTATGACTGAATTACCACTTAGTTTAATTAGAATTGAATATGTTACTGAGAATGAGGAGAAGGAATCATCTCATACTCTAGTTACAACTGATGAACCGAGCATTTTTCCATGAGTTCATTTTGATCCTTTTTGACCTGATCCTTGGTATTCTACCTCTTTAAACTTTTAGGTCGAAGTTTTCCACCTCACCGCATTCCTTTTTATTCACCAAGACGAACCATATCAAAAATTCCTCCTAGGAGTCAACCTATTGTTTCATCTATGTTTACTAGCTCTCCGAAGTCACTATTGTATGACGGTCCTTCAGTTCCTCCTGGGTACCAAGCACTTACTGGAACTTTTTCAAAAGCTACTCCTTCCCCTCAAGATTCTACTTGGTCATCCAGTCTATCCACATCTAATTTTCAGAGCATGACATTCATACCTAAAGCACCTTTAGCATTAGACCAATATGTTCACATGATATCCAATAACTTAGGTATTCCTCAAGTAACCCCATTTGTTGTTTATTACCCGCCTAGAGGGAAACCACCTTATCCTCCACCTGGAGGAAAACCTATTGTCGAATCTTATCCTACACCTAGAGGACAATATTTTACTGGAAATTATGGTTAGATACCTTAGCTCGGTCTGGGTCAACTTTTTTGTAGCCCAAAGCCCTACAAATAAACATGGGGGATCATTAGAAGAAATTGTGGTAAATTTTTGCAAAAAAATGGGTCATTTCAATTAATTTTTAAAAACCCTCAAGACTGTGTGTGACAACTTTTGAAGACCAGTTTGGATTTGCATGGTTCTAGCCCTAGAAACTATGCACATCATGTTTTTCTATGTTAAAATATCATTCGATGTGCATAGGCCTGATAAGGTTGAACTGCACACACCGAGGGTGATTTTTCAATTGATAAACTCCCCACCCCCCCCTCCACAAAACAAAAACCAAAATACACAATCAAATTCAAAATAAAACAATGAAACCGAAGATATCATAGAGATGGTTTACCTAGAGAAGTCGACTCATGATTTGGCCCAATGGTTTGCCCAGAATCTGCCTCTAAAGTTCTTGGTGAAAAATGCACTATGTCACTCTCAAATCGTAAAAAACATAAATGGTAAAAAGATTTTACTTTTTTGGATTTTTATAAGTTTTTAGATCGATTAAAATATTATTTTTTTCCTATTAGCCTCTGAAATCCAAATTTTTAATGTTTTTACTATATTTTTTAGCAATGACAATAATTCTTTTGTGATGAAGATAAATTTTGAGTTTAAATGTGCAGTGCACAGGTTATTTACAAAAACAAATCTTTTTGGCAATGAGTATATTTTTATCACTTTTTCAAACTCATTAAAAACTTACACGAAAGTGAGAGGAGGAGTTCTCTTTACGCCTTTTTTAGACTCCCTAAACATGAAAATACTGGCAAGTACTTGTATATTCAAATTCATAAAATTAAATGAACAATTGTCTATTCAGTATAAGTTTACCCCTTTTACAGAATGAACTAGACTATTTATGAAACAACTATACATTGACTAATAATGATCAATAGAGTTCTCTCCTACATTATTTTATCCTTTCTCAGGTAAGGGACTAAACTTACGAAAAAGGAAATTGTGGAGTTTACTTATGTTTTTCTCCTAAATCCCTAAAACTAGAAAACACCGAGCTTTAATTTCTTTGGACTTGTTAAAATTTCACGTTGAAATAATTGAACCAGTTTTCTTTTTGTGTCTTTTCAAACTCTTTAAACATGAAAATGACATCGAGTTATGCCTTCACTTGACTTGTCAATCATGACGGGACTGAACCACTCCTTCCTAGGGTTCATTAAAAATACTTCAAAAGACTCATCTATAGGATGAGCTTACAAGACAAGCATATGTTATCCTCCTCAAGCTTGCCAAAAATAAATAGGTACTTTCCAATAATTGTGGGGGAAAAGTGGGAAAGATTGTTTGTTTCTATATTACAAAGGTAGTATGTCGCTCTTGAACATGACACTCGATCACTTTTCTATCCGAGTTGCAAAATCCATTTGTCTCTCAGTTGATCATACATCGTTGAAAGTATTCAGTTGGTTTGGGCATTATTTTTAATTCAAATGATGCCAAGTCAGAATGTCATGTTGCCAATATGTTCAAGAGAAGTTCAACCTCAGTTAAAATTACTTTTCTATTCATAGTCTTCAATCGCGTTGGCCATCCCTAAGTCTGTCCTAGATTACTCCAAACTTTTTTTCTTCAAAACTTGACATGAGTTTCGTGTCATAGGCCCTCCTACGACGGGTTGCTTCCTATTGACTTCATCTCTTTATCCAGGAAGTTAATCTAGAAGCATTCATTACCTTCGAGCCTGCATACCTTGATGGTAAGTTTCTCACCTTGGATGACAAGTTATCATCATTGACCTTCGATTGAATGATTATATGAGTGTTCAACATCAGCATATGTATTCACACTTCATAGATTGTACTAGAAGTACCTTGACAACCATTATCATTATTGGTGGTTTCTCTCGCGCTTGTTAATGGTTCACATCATTAACCAATAATTAAGTGGTTTCTACCATGTTCGACTGAGAGACATTCACTCGCATGGTTAGATTCATACTACGAATCGAGATATGGATATCAAGACCTTGGATCTAGTTTCATATATATAGGTTGTGTGGAATTATTAAATATTCATTATTGTAAATATAGATCTATTGATTGTTGCATCCATACTATTTCATCTATTGACATGGATCTTCAAATGTATTTCCGTACTAGTTCTTTGAGACATTTATGTTCTGAGTATGGGAATGCCTACCTCAGTGATGATTATATATTGCATTGTAATATTTGATTGATTTTTTCAAGTCTCCGACTGCAGTCTCTAACCTAAACCTTGGCATGATAAAGCACTACAATCATCAAACATGTTTTATGACTTTACACTTTAGGGGGAAATTTGTTACACGTCATTTTGTCACATTAGGCTAATGACCATCAGTTTGGATCTTTTTTTATCCATCAAAGTATTCCAAATCAACCCCTTGCAAGGTTATAACCTAAACGATCCCAAAGAGAATGAAATTCCTAGATATCAAGGCTCGAAATCCTATTTTTGGCTTCTTGCGTAGTTCCCTAGTCCATTTTTGTGCATACTCAGAAGAGAGTATTAGAGAATGTGCAAAATTACACTTTGTATAACACTATGACCTACACACATGACTTAACACAAGTAAAAATAAAAAGTAAATTCTAAAAGTTTTGTTAATCGAATATTTCCCATCTAACTACTTCAAATGGATACCTACTCAAGCTTGATCCCTCCCATCATGGAGCTACTTCCCTCTCTTTTTGAAGCCCCTATCCCACCATCTGTGCATCTCATCCCTTAGGAAATGGATCCCAAACCTCCTCCTCTTGGCCATAAATCAAACATAGGCCAAAGGATTGGGGAAGACTATTAGAGGGAGGCTTATGTTTTAGAAATAAGGCTAGGAGGTTTTTCATCCAAGGAGAGGGTTGGAAATTGTAAGAACGGGCTTGAAACATCAAGGCTTTGGGGTTGTAAGTTTATTCTCCATTTTATTTAATAAAAAATAAAAAAATAAAATCCTAATTATGTATTTTCTGATATCATTTGTGGGATTCCTTGATCACTCACATAGGTTATGATTGGTTATTGATTCAATTTATGATATATGTTGAGTTAAGTAGTTCATTTATATTTAATTCTATATACTAGGTTCTTTGATCCTTTGTGTGTTTATGTCTATGCAGATCTCCTTCAAGACATCCTGGAGAAGCTGTGAAAATCACTGGAACAATCTAGAAAGCATCAAGGACAAGCTATTTATCAAAGGCATTGAAAGGGACTTCGACAAGCTTTTCAATAAATGGTAAGTGATCTCTCTCATATTGATTGTTTCAATTAATCATAAGCTAAGGAAATGTAGTAGTTATTTCTTGTTTGTTACTATATTTATTTACGGTTTAGGGAGTTCTGTCTTGTCCGCAATAGGGATTAGTCCGCCTAACACAGTGGATCATATCATGGCCACCAAGGTAAAGGATATCTACTAGCAAAACATACAACTCTATAGAGTTGTCATAGTAAGGTAGCTTCTTCATCAATGTAAGGGGCTTAGCAAGAGCCAAATTCAACATAATTTTCCCCATATAATGAGGGAAATTGATGAAATGGAAGTTATTGATTTCTTATGGGGGAGGATTGATCTAGGTGGATATCAATGGCCACCCACCTCTTCCATTGACTAAATAGTTCAATATCCTCTTAGTATATTTATATGGATTTTTGGGCCCCAAACTGATCCAAGTGGCTCCAGACACATGCAGAAGTCCAAAAGGACTCAGAATGGATCAAAATTTAAATTGGTCAGAATGCTCCCTAACCAAGACAAGAATGTAGTAATTGTCGCACTGATTCCAACGATGCGAATGACACTCAAATCTGAGCTCGTATGAGGGAGATAGATATAGTCAAATTTTAGGGTTGACTTGGCCAAGTGGCAGGGTTAAGTGACCTAAAAATTGCATCAGTGGTGGTCACTGGAATCTGGCCACTGAAATGGGAAAAATTGTGGCCTACTTACTTTGTCTAATGACCCTTGGTTTTGGTCAAATTGACAAAACATTTTATCACATTAAAAAAAAAAAAAAAAAAAAAAAAAAAAATTATCGGGTGGCGAGCAACCAACCCCGCCACCCCAACCATCTGCATCCCCATTAATGGCCAACCGTATGAGGTGGAGCCAACAGGGTTCGAACCCGCCCAGCCCACGTGGGCCAGCCCCCAATGAGCGGCCCCATAACACAGTGAACAGAACACAAACAACCAATGCTTTACCAAAAATTAAATAAAAAAATGTGCCATTCATATAAAAAATTTAACTGCATGCTAAGTTGGGGAGGTGCAGGATTTGATCTGCCTCTATTTGTCCGCTCTAACCAATGCACCAACTGCACCTCTTATGAAATTCATCTGCTTATGTGTATTTAAATTTACACATTTTTCGTTTGTATGGGATAAGGAGGAGCCGACACGGAAACTGAAAATATTATTATTTATTGCAAGGAAACGAAACCATGTGTAGTGCTAGAGGGTGGAACCATGATTGGCATGCTTTTCGAGACAAAATATTCTCTTGATGCTGAAGATTCCCTAGGAGGTAAAATTTTACATTGTCAGAATGTTATCAAGTTTACAATAATTTTTCTCATATTTTCACAAGGAACACAATGGCAAGGTTGGATTCACCTTTTGAGCAATGTATTTTCAGATTCCCAGTAGAGGAGAATCTTCGAGAATCTTGAGGGAATCCTCTAGATTCCTTGGAGGTTGAAATTTCCCATATCCATAATACAGCTAGCTTTATACTCATTCTTCTCATAATTTCACAAGGATCTTAATGGTGAGATCAATTTTCTGATTTGAATTACAAATCCCTAGTCAACCCAAAGGAGGGAATCTTTAGAGAATCACGAGGGAATCTAAAAGATTCCTACATGCCCAAATTTTGTCAGCACCAGAATTCGACAAATGGATAGTCTATTTTACACCTCTCGATGACACAAATTCAGTGGTGTAGTCAGTTCTTGTAGCTGATCCTTCTATTTTTGGGCCCTTTTCCAGATTGGAGCGATGGTGTCAGATTTCAAAGTGTGGACAATTGATTTTATGCCATTCGACTCCACGATTTCAATGGTGCATTCAAATCCAGCAACTGCGTATTCTATTCTTTAGCCAACTTCAAATTTGAGGTATATGAAGTGGTTTTGTCATGTACTTATTTGATCATTTTATGTGAGATGTACTATGTTATTTCAATTCCTCCTTGATGTATGATGCAGAATCTTTATGTCTATTTCATGTGACATGTATTCATCATGGATTGTTATGTATGTTTTCATTGAGATCCCTTTGTTTCCATGATGTCGGGATACTCATGGTCACCATGGGTGTTTTTTTTGAGATCTCTTTGATGCCATGATATCGGGATACTCATTGTCACCATGTGTAATATTATGTCATGTTGATAGGAGGTCTATTGTGAGTGATAGTTCCTATAGCAGAATGTCTTGTTGAGAGACTTTGACTCTCGTGTAGAGGGCACATGTCCTTGTATGACAGAAAGCATAGTCCATGTACATCTTCACCATTTCCAGCACTAAATGAAGTGGCCAAGATCACCTTGATATTGGGCCCAGAGACGTAGTCCACACTGGACGAACTCCATTATCAATGTCTCTTGTTTATGATTTGTTGATCACCATGTGTTTCCATTTTCTTACGCATGAATATATGTTCATTTATTCTCTTATAAGATGAAATTATAACCACATCAAGGAAGTAAAAGATCTTGGTTAAAGCCGGAAGTTGAGTAAACTTAGATCACAAACTTATAGGGCCATTTTGAGGACTTGAATGATTGATTTTGGCAATTTGAAAGTTGAAAATTGTAATACTTGGATACTTCTTTCCAATCAGCTATTGTGAACCCAAATAAAGATTGTGTGACAAAAAAATTCCCTTTATAAGTTGATGTACAAACTAATATGCAAAATTTGTGCCCTCTAGAAGTTTATGTACTAACTAACCACGTTAGGGCTTGCAAACCTTTTGACGCTTCATATTCTACAGTTAAGGTTTTTGACATCCAGGGTTCTTTCTTCACAAAATTTCTATTCTTTTTCACACTTAAGCATTTGCCAATATGATGGTTTTACACAATGATTTGTAAATTCATGATGGATAGTTGAATAATGCATTATAAAGTAGGTTATAAAAATTGTTATATGTTTTTTTTAAATGAGACGAAAATTTTAAGGACTTTAAATGACAATAATAATATTTATACCAGTATGCTAAGTTATAAAATTATCACAAGTTTTTATTCCATCCAAAATATATAACATTTATTTTAATATATTTTTATTTAATAAGGAAAAATGAGTATACATATTTAATATTTCAAATCTAAAGGAGGTAGAGTATATATGTTTTTGTATACTTAAGTAGTCAAATCATTATGCAAAGGTGGGTTCCTTTTCCATAAGCAAGAGAACCTCATAATAATGATATAAAAATAACCTTGAAATTAAACTATTATTATCAATAACAATAGTAATAGATAATTGTCTCGTCATGGAATGACCGTGGTTGGTATGATAGGATGTTATACCCTCCATCTGGTATCAAATCCCACTGAAGGACATCTTTGGTCCATTGTGATAAGGTTCAAGGAGTAGGCTTCCCCATCTTTGTACTCTTCATCAAGAGTGGGCTTTACCTAGATTACCCCAACAAATTACTAATTCACCATAGTAAAAATAATAATAATAATAAATAAAATAAAAAACAATCTAAAAAATATAATGCACTTAGTCATAAATTTGGGGTATATTGGTTGAGGGGTTGCTTGATATACTCTTGATGTTATAGTGGTAGCTATTAATTTTGATCTTGGCTTTACCTAAATTACTTCAACAAATTACTAATTCACCATAGTAAAATAATAATAATAAAAAATTAAAAAAAAATAATCTATATCAATTTTCAAAATTGACTATAAAACTAAATTTACCATATTTAATTTTAATAATAATGATGTGAGACTAAGCTTCTCATACATAAAAAAAAAAAAAAAAACAAAACAAAACAAAACAAAAAAAATTAATGTAAGATTGATCTTCTCATCCATACACATATAACATTGAAAAATATCAAAATACCTTTAAGAAAAAATCAATACTAACACAGTGCTCCAAGTGTTCCTGGAAATCTTAACATTTCATACTTATCAAATTTTTTTATCACAATAATTGTAAATATTCAATGCTCCATCCCTCTCGTTTTCACGTATTGTAAACTTTTCACAATATTGGATTTAGACGAAACCAATTCACAAGGACATCTAATCTGCGAAATTATTTTCTACTTGAATTAATGAGCAGGATATATATATATATATATATATATATATATATTATATTTATTTGTAATACTTGATTATAACATTAGCTTAATAATGCAGGGATATTAGTCGTTATCATTATATATTATGTTTTTTCTTTTTTGAAAATTTAGAGTATTATTATTTAGTCAACCAGATATATGCAGTTTATATATATATATATATATATATATTTATATATTTATTTATTTATGATCAAATTATTTATTATTTAGTGAACACTTGATTATAACATTGGCTTAATAATGCATGGATATTAGTTGTTATCATTATATATTGTGTTTTTTCTTTTTTAAAATGTTAGAGTATTTATTATTTAGTCAACCAGATATCTACACTTGGGATGTATAAGCATAGGGATAAATCCCTTAGTCCATAGAGGGTTGAATACTTATGTTCTTACCACAGTCAGAGATTTGACACATAACAAGTATTCAGATTCATTAATAGGCAGAATGGTCACTCCATTATCTAATGGACTAGTCTACTTTTATTGTTATCCAAACTTTTCTATCTATACCTTTGATGAACACATCAAAGATATTTTGCAGCTCCAGATCCAAACAATAGGGTTATATATGAAGAAGAACAGAAACAATATAGCCATCCAAACTCATGGTTGTTTTAGACATACCAAAACCCTCTATCTCGTTGTCCTCCATGCTCCCAATAAAGAATAAAAATTCAGTGTGGTATTTCTAACAGATGCCCAAAATCAAAAGATAGAACACAAAATTATTAAATGGGAAGACTTAAGTTTCCCAGAACATTGGATTGTAGATAATCCAAAACCCCCTAAAATGCAAAAAATCACTTCTGCTGAGTTAAAAGAAGGACCATCATCGGATGTAGTGTCTTTTCCTAGAAGATCTACCATAGATCGTAGAAGAATTGATTTAGCCTACAAATATTCATCTATGTACATAAATCAACAATATATTGATGTTGCCAGTTCTCATCCACCATTTGTAAATTTCCAGCATATGGATTTATTTGAATACGCCCAGATTGTAAACTTTGTCTCTTTACAAATTATGTGTCTAGATTGTAATCAGAAAGTAAACCTTAGTAGTCTTTCCAAGTTTGTTATACATCAAAACAATCACCCCATAACGAGAGAATCCCCACTGACAATTTCTATAACTCCTTGTCCTAATCTGAAATGTTATGATATTCCATTCCCACAAGATTTTGATCATGTGATGGTGATTCATGAACTTCCTTCATTAGAAAATGAAGATCCCTACTTTAAACAAATGTTTAGCAAAATGCGTCCCTCTAGTATGCCTCGATACGGTCTAGGATATCTAGAACAACTAGATGAATTGATCCCTCAGTGCAGATTTAATAATTTTGTGCATGCTGATTGTAAGAATCCTTCAAAACCAGAAATGCACAAATTCTTCTCAGTTATGGAAGGATGTAAAAATAATACGATTGATAATCAGTGGATAAAAAATATGCTAAATTGGGATCTATATACCCATCCTGCGGCTGAAGGTTTTGACCTTATTACCCCATATCCTAAAAAGATCAGAGTATCATATGAATGGAAGACATACATGAAAAAAGAAAACATGTGGTTATCCTTTTATGAATGGAAAATTAAATTGGAAAGCATGGATGTACATATGGAAGATGATGAATCATCTTCAACAAAACATGCCTAGACTACTATAGATGGTAGAAAAATTGAAACTCCTACTACTTTTACTCCTTACAAAGGCATTCTGTTAGGAGAAGCACAAAATAGTGCTAAAGCCATTCCCTTGTGTTACATATCCATTTGGGCACATCAAATCCCAACATTCATATCAATGTTTTAGGGATCATCAAACCCTAAATCTAGTTGTTTCATGCCCTAAACAAGTCAACCCTTTGAATGCCTCCTTCCCAGAAAATTTCATGACTTGAAGACATCAAGAAATTGCCTCTAAAGGGACCAACGTAGGTAAGCCCTTATGAAGGTGCACTACATAGCAGTTAAGTCCACTATCAGGGTGCTCTTTAGAGAACTTAGGCTTCCTTTCACCTGCGCTGGGCAAGAATGAACGAAATTCACATAGGGTTTGGGGAATATTCTTATCTTTTGGAGTCATCTAAAATTTTCCCTATCTTATCAACTCCTCTAAGCTCAAAAATGGATGAGGAATGAGTTAAGGAGCATCATATCCTCTCATCCCTTCCTCCATGGAACTAATTCTAAGTATGGAAGGCCATTCAATGTCACCATTAATGACAAAACCTCCTTCATCTTCCTATAAATTGACCACTCATCTAAGTGATCAGGGGTTGGATTATGTTGAATTATAAGGAGATAATGCTGCTATGAGACTTGACTTTGGAGCAAATGATGTGCTGCCACAAGCTTGTCTTGCTTTTGATGTCATGTGGATGGGATCCAAGCCAGAGGAATGACTTTGAATCAAACACTAATGGTTCTAATTCCTTCTTCTATCTAATAAAGTGTTTGAACCCTTTTCCATATGTTGTGTTCTTTCATAATGCTTATATGTATGAAATGCTTCTGATTCCTTTCATTTATATTCGATTGATCGTATGTTTTGAATGGTTTTTGTCTTCTATTGTGTTTACAAGGTACTTCTCAAGCAGATTAAGTACGAGAAGGAGTGGCGGAATCGATACAAGGGAGACGAGAGGAAAGTGGAACTACAGGTAGGCCTTCTATCCCCTCTTTTTATCTATTGTTTATAGGAAAAGTCTAAAACACTTTAAACTATTGTTCTAGGCACAGCTACTTTTCTAGTGAATTAGTATTTATCCATAGATGCTAAATTATCCAAAACAAATTGTAAACTCCACTAGGGTTACAGGGACTCCAAGGGAAAGCCAACTTTCTAAGGAGGTTCATTCCTAATTATGTTGAAATGGCTAAAGGTTTTACACGTCTTTTGAAAAAGGAGATACCCTTTCATTAGGATCAAGTTTTGCAAGCTTCCTTTGACGCTCTTAAAGATACCCTGATTATAGCTTCATTAATGTATTCTCCAAATTACCAAAATGACTATTACCTGTATTTTGCCGCTGTAGATACAACCATTGGAATGGTTTTAGTCCAGGAAGAGAATGGGATTGAACATCCTATTTATTATTTGATACATAATCTCAACGACATAGAAAGTAAGTACTCTTATGTCGAAAAACTGGCTTTGGCAGTTGTGCAAGTTGTTCAAAGATTTCGCCATTATATCCTGCTATGGAAAACAACTGTCATTTCAGATTGCAACCCTATAACATAGATTTTGTCACGTCAATTGTTGGGAGGCAAATATTTAAAATAGATAATTATTTTACAGGAATTTGATTTGGAATTAATCAATTCTAAATCAAAGAAATCTCTAGTTTTCGTTGAGTTACTATGTGACCTTCCGTCGACCCCCATTGATTCAACTTCCGAACCATCAATTTTGGATGAGTCTTTGTTTCTAATTTCTTCATATGATGCCTAGTATGGAGATATATTGGTTTATCTCCAAACCCAAACTTTCTGGCAAGATACTTCTCGCTTGCAATAGCTATTTTTTTGTTACCAAGCCAAAGATTATCTGATCATTGGCGACACACTTTACCGTCGTGGTATCGATACAATTTTACGGAGATGCCTCATGCATGAGGAGGCCAAGAAAGTATTAAATGATTAGCATTCAGGTGCCTGTGGTGGACACTTATCTGGATATGCAAACGCACAAAGAATTCTTCGTACTAGTTACTTTTGGCCAACTGTATTTAAATATTGTATTATTGTTGTCAGAAGTTGTCATGCATGCCAGATATATGACTGAAAAACCAGATTACCACCTGCACCATTGCAGCCAATCGTTGTTGTTGGCCCATTTGCCAAATGGGGCATTGACTTTATGACATGTAACCCCACCTCAACCAGGGGGCATGGGTATATTATAGTCGTCATTGACTATTTTACCAAATGGGCCGAGGTGATGCCAACATTGAACAACAGTGGCGAAACGGCTACTCTTTTCTTTTTTAACCATGTGGTTGCCCAGTTTGGTGTGCCACAAGCCATCATTACATATCATGGGTCATATTTTTGCAATCATATGATGGATGAGTTGACTTCTAAGTTAGGATTGTCACATGATAGTTCTACCCCATATTACCCGCAAGCGAATGGACAAGTTGAGGCCATCAACAAGGTCCTGAAGTGGATGTTGCAAAGAATGATAGGAGTTCATAAAAGAAACTGGCACTTAATCCTGTACTCTACCTTATGGGCATATTGAACCTCAGTGAGAAATACAACTGGATTTACACCCTTTCAGTTGCTGCATGGTTTGGAAGCAATCTTACCAATACAATGTGAAATTTCATCGCTCAAACTCACGATTGACCTATTACCTGACACTTCTGAAGAAGAAGCACGTTTATTGGAATTAATCCATTTAGATGAAACCCATCATGATGCCACGTTGGCTAACAAAGCACATAAGAAACATATTAAGGTGCAATATGATAGGAATGTCAAGCCTCGTATCTTCTCAGAAGGAGACCTGGTCTTGCTTTACGATCAGGAAGCTGATAAACTTGGAGCAGGGAAATTCAAACCAATGTGGATGGGTCCTTATGTTGTCAAGTGTGTTCTCATGAAAGGAGCCTACGAGTTAGTATATTATCATGGGATTCCATTGTCACAGCCCCGAAACGGGTTGTACCTCAAACGTTACTATGCTTGATTAAGTGTAATAAAACTCACTGTAAATATGCTTTCATTGCATATGTGTGTGTGTGTCTTTTAGAGATTTTTATCTGGTTAGTAATCTACTTTTCATTTGTTGCAGATGCCGGAGTCTTTGGAACCTTTTGTTGGTTAAGCCGATGGTGCTAGTCATAGTACACAGAATTTGTCTTCTGTAGCATGGGCCATTTTCACTCCAAGAGGCGAGTTAGTGAGTTTTCAAGGTATTTGTATCAATCAATCAACAAACAATATCGTTGAGTATAGCGCATTGATTGAACTACTCTATGATGCCATTTCACTTAGCATTCACTGAATCATCGTTAGGTTGGACTCACAACTCATTATACTACAACTAACAAACATTTATACTGTCTGAAATCCAACAATTTTTTGTATGTTCCTTAGAGTTCGTATTTTGGAAAGACATTTTGAACACATTCAATATCAACATATTTCCAGAAATCTTAACACATTATTTGATTCTGTAGCGAATTATGTGTTAAATAGACATTTGCAACACATGTAAAAGTAATATTTTCAATTCACATCATCAGTTGAATAGGATTGCATATAACCATAAAAAACTTTGAAAGTAAAATAGATAGGTGTTTAAAATTTTTTTACAAAATTTGTACCCAAGACACATTTGGTCATCTGACCCAAAAACTCAAAAATATATACAAAACATCCTAAGCAGATCTGGTGGTGCTCATGGTAACAAGTCGCAGCCTATGCTATCAAGCGCAAAAGCCTAGCCCAGTGATTAGGAACACCAATAGTGTGGTGTTGCATCCTCATAGGTAACTCCTCGATCCAGATATCTGGAATACCAAGGGTTAATCCCTCTATGTGATCTTGCAACTCTACTAAGGTCTCGGCCAAATCCAAGTCCTGGAGAACTGCTCTCTTGATGTTTCTCTGCACTGGCCCACGACAATAGTCCTATTTGAGTAACCTGCAATCCTAAGGGCCTTAATTGTACCCAGGTTGTTTAGGGAAACCATGTCTTGTTCTTCATGCTCTCTTTCTTGCCATGTAATCAACATTCTAATCCGATGAAAGCCTGAAACACAATCATAAGCTAAATTAGGATCCTTTCCATGAAAAAAACAGGACAAATTTTGGAGCTAACAACTAAAACAAACTTGGGAAACTCACCCAGCATAGCCCAGGCACAGAGACAGTGTGCTATAAAGCATCTAGCCTTCTATCTGGGTGCTTTTTAGTGTAGTTTTCGATGTGAAAGCCTACGCTGATCCTAGGGAAAAAAAAAAAATGAAACCCCAGGGGCCCCAGAAAACCCTAAAATTTGCATGAAATGATAAAAGAATGAATTTAAAAGAAAGTAGATAGCTTTAGTTCCTACCTAGACTAGATAGCTCAAGAAATGGTCCACAAAATCTTTCGTAATCAGTGGGTGAAGTTTGAGGTAAAAACTAAGCTCAGAGCACAAA
This sequence comes from Pinus taeda, assembly GCA_000404065.3. Classification (NCBI taxonomy): domain Eukaryota; kingdom Viridiplantae; phylum Streptophyta; class Pinopsida; order Pinales; family Pinaceae; genus Pinus; species Pinus taeda. The sequence continues at coordinate 39,768 of APFE030284492.1, forward strand.
ACTAGATGATACGTTCCAAACGGTTATGGTAAAAACTTGTTTTATGTTTATTTCATGTTAATCAATTGACTAAACATTAATATTTGCCTATTTTTGCCTATGAAACAAATATTTCTAATCCATTTGGTGATGTTTTGAGCAGGTTTTACAACTGATTTGCAGAATTCAACAAGCTCGATTGTAAGTTGAACTTTCGACCACAGAGCACACTTTTATCTCTTTTTCGAGCTCTGTTAAAAATGAAAAAGGAACCCCCTTGGAGTCCTCTTTAAGCTCTTTTCAAACTCTCTAAATATGAAAATATTTCCAAGCACTTGCCCTTTCCAACTCATTGATGGATTGGAAACGATATCTCTCTTGTATCATTTTATGCTTTTTCAGACTTGAGAGATTAATTTACGAAAAGCAACTTGTGGAGTTTTCTTTTTGTACCTTTTCAAACTCTCTAAACATGAAAAGGACTGAGTTATCTTTGTCGTTAAAATCATTAAAAACATCAAATAGCGACAAACTTGTCCATCTAGACAAGACCGATTTTCACCTACGCTAGACTCCTTAAAACATCAAATAGCGATGGATTCACCCAAAGGGTGAAATTATACAACAAGCATATGTTATCCTCCTCAAGCTTGATAAAAATAAAGAGATATTGGTTAGTAATGACTAGGTAAAATGGAAAAAGGGGAAATCACTTTATGGTAGCAAGTTGCTCTTGAACATGACACTTTCACTCCGTCACCGTGACTATTTGGGTTGGGTTATTAGCTTGATGGTTATCATACCGTTGGTCTATCATACCATCCATCGCTTTGTTTTGGATCAATGCTACTAATTCACTTTAGTGTCACCGACATGTTCAAGAGAAGTCATTCAGTCAAAATTCATCTTTTGCAATACCATAAACCTTCATTTTCATGACCGCCATTCTTGAACCTTGTGTCGTCAATCAAATTCCATCTCTAAAATCACTACACTCATTTTGTGTCGTTGATGTGGGATACATCAAGGCCCTCCTAGGATGAGTCACTTCTTGTCGACATCAACTCATTATCCAAGAAGTTGACTTAGAAACACCCATCCAATACCTTGAGGCTTGCATGCGATAGGCATACGTCAATGGCCTTCGAGAAAAAGACTTTGTATGGTGTTCAACATCAAATCATCCATTCACACCATGAGGAATGTACTGCAGTACCTTGAGGATCATTATCAATATCGGTGATTTGTCTTGCATCTGTTAACAACTTACATCATCAGCTGGTAATCAGATGGTGTCTTCCCATGTTCTGCTTCAATTCACATATTCACATGGTTAGACTTGTACTTGAGCGAATGGATGAATGAGATTGAAGACCCCGAATCTAGTTTCATCCATTCAGGCTGCGATATCAGGAGTACTAAATCATATGTACAATGGCTTTATATTAATAACCATTCTGATAATGGCTCTATATCTATAGACGATTTTTTATGTACACGTAATAAAAGTTTATAAGTTGAGAATGGGTATGCATCCCCTCAACATTTCATGTAAAATCAAATATCATGATATATGTATTGTAATTGATGCAAGTCACCTTCCACTTCGATACCTCCTCATCACATCATAAAGCATTTCATTCGACATTGGCATTTTTCTGACTTCATGCTTTAGGGGGAAACTTTTAAAGATCCATTTGGGCACTTCAAATCCCAACATTCAGATAGGTGTTTTAGGTCTCATCAAACCCTAAATTTAGTTGTTTCATGCCCTAAACAAGTCAACCCTTTGAATGCCTCCTTCCTAGACAGTTTCATGACTTGAAGACATCCAGAAATTACCTCTAGAGGGACCAATGTAGATAATCCCTTATGAAAGTGTGCTGTAGAGCAGTTAAGTCCACTGCCAGGGTGCTCTGTAGAGCACTTAGGCTTCCTTTCACCTACGCTGGGCGAGAATGAGTGAAATTCACATAGGTTTGGGGAATATTCTTATCTTTTGGAGTCATCTAGAAGTTTCCCTATCTTATCAACTCCTATGAGCTCGAAAATGGATGAGGAATGAGTTAAGGAGCATCCTATCCTCTTATCCCTTCCTCCATGGAACTAATTCTAAGTACGGAAGGCCATTCAATGTCACCATTAATGAAAAAACGTCCTTCATCTTCCTATAAATTTACCACTCATCTAAGTGATCAAGGGTTGGATTATGTTGAATTGTAAGGAGATAATGTTGCTATGAGACTTGACTTTGGAGCAAATAATGTGATGCCACAAGCTTGTATTGCTTTTGATGTGATGTGGATGGAATCCAAGCTGGAGGAATGACTTTGAATCAGACTGATGATTCTAATTCCTTCTTCTATCTAATAAAGTGTTTGAACCTTTTTCCATATGTTGGGTTCTTTCCTAATGCTTATATGTATGAATTGCTTCTGATTCCTTTCATTTGTATTCAATGGATCGTATGTTTTGATCAGTTTTTGTCTTCTGTTGTGTTTACAAGGTACTTCACAATCGAATTAAGTATGGGAAGGAGCATCGGAATCGATACAAGGGAGATGAGAGGAAAGTGGAATTACAGGTAGTCCTTCTATCCCCTCTTCTTACCTAATGTTTATAGGAAAAGTCTAAAACACTTTAAATTGTTGTTCTAGGCACAACTACTTGTCTAGTGAATTAGTATTTATCTATGGATGTTAAATTCTCCAAAACACCTTGGTCTTAAAGGATGATAATGATCTTGGCATTGATGATAGGATACAAAGAGCCAATGAACAAATAAATTGGAGCAACACGGAAGTAAAAGGGTTGGAAATGAACTGTATAAAGACTATAGAAGTAAAAGAAAGTTTTGTTAGTTTACAAGTTTTTGTAAATAGCATCAATAGGAATTTGAATGATGTAAATTATTCTACTACAGTACTAAAAGGCTTTGTTGGAGAATCTTTAACAAGAATATAGGATGTTGAAAAGAAAGTGGATATAGGGAAACAATCTACTCAAGAATCCATTGGAGAATTATCTGAAAATTTTGATAGAGTGCATATAGCCTCCAAGGACAAGCCTATTCATGTCTCTTCTTTGTTCAAAAGAACTATAAATATCCAGCATCCTATCAAACCTATCGATAAATTTCCTTTTCTTCTCCCAAAAGAAACAACAGAAGAAAAATCTGAGCCTATAACTCTTTCTTCTCTGTTTAGAGAAATAGATCAGCCTGAAAGCTCAGAATCACACATTTTCCCCATCTATGAGCCTCTTCAAACGCAGTATACCAAGTACCCTGCACTAGATCTCAATGGAAAAGGGAAGCTCCCTGAAACACACAATTTCCATCATGAATCACACGGAGAGTGGAATATTGATAATCTGAGTATTTCTCAGATAAGGCAAATGATAGACCTAATGTTTACTGAATATAAGCTTATGTGCCTTAAAGGGAAGAATGAAATAGAAGCTTGTAAGTCTATCATTTATTATTTCACTGGAACCTTATTAAGATGGTGGGAGACAGAGTCATCATGAACATTAGTAATAAAAATGGAAAATGAAATCTTGAAGGATGGATGGGGAGATATCATCCATAATGCTAATGATGACCCACAAAGCAACATGATTGGGGCATTAACCTCATTCATTTTAGAACATTAGTGTGGAGGAGAAATTGAACTTGCAAATAAGCATGAGATGATTCTCATGAACATTAAATGCTGCAACATGTCCCAATATGAAGACTTTCATAGGGATTGGATTCAAAGAATATATGAGGTCAAAGATAGTAAAAGAAATCTTATGGAAACAATTCTACTAAGCAGCTATACCTTCAAAAATTGTTGATTATCTTAGACAACAAGATGTTTTTCAAATGCCTTTTGAATCGTTTACTTGGGGAGAAATATACAATATCATAGCCAAAGTTCTGGTAGGATTATGCACAAGCATGAAAGTAAGTAAATCACTGCAAAAATTGTCAAAACTACCAGATAGTAAATATATTTGTAGTAGATATGGCCTATCTATAGATGACCCCATAATAAGAAGAAGAAAATCCAAAAAGAAGGCCAAGAAAGTAAGAAGACAAGGGCACAGAGAATATCCACAAAATAAAAGAAAATGAACCAGGAAAGGGTACTATAGGTATGTCCCATAGACACACTATTATGAATCTAAGGATATTCATCTACAAACATAGAAAAAGGAGCAGTGGAATAAACTGACTTGTTGGCTCTGTGGTCAACCAAGACACACTTCAAATCGTTGCCCCCTAGAAGATGAATCTAAGAAAAATAGAGGGAAGAAATATTTTGAAGCAGCAAAGAAGAGGAGAGTAGTAGAAATCATGGAGTCAATCATGTGTTACAAATGTGGTTCTAAAAACCACAAGTCTAAAAATTTCTCCAACTCCTCACATAGAGAACAAATACAACAAAAACGAATCTTCTCAACTTCAGGATCCTCTGACGAAGAATTGAATATGCACATGAATGAATGCAACTATACTGATTCAAAAAAATTCCAATTTGAATCAAGTACTAAATCAGAAAACTCTTCTGATGAAGACATTGTCTCTAAACCAAAAGAAAAGGTTCTCATGGCACAGACCATAGATGATGCCGAGATAAAGTTGCTCAAATCAGAACTTTAGAAGAAGGGGAACTGAAAGAAAAGTTACAACTTTTTTGAGTACCATGCATAAAAACCAGGGAAGCAGTAGTAAAAGTGCTTCAAAAATTTAATCCAAGGCATTATTCATTGATGCCTCTTTTGAAAGAAATACAAGAGCCTTCCAAAGAAGCTAACAAACATCTAAGGCTAGATCCTTAATAATAGGTGAAGTTAGTCAAGAGATTCATCATTGTAAGAAAGAAATTGTCTCCCTAAAAACAAATGTCTCTGACTTGGAGAAAGGAAAAGCACCTGAAGAAGAAAATGATGAATATCTTACCAACCCAAATGTTGAAATCTTTGAAGGAAAGAGGGATGACTTTATGGACTTAAGAGATATGAGAGTCATGACCATCCAATATCAACAACATCATGTTAGGTTGGATATCTATATAAATGGAGAAATGTTTTCCCTAAAAACACTTATTGACTCAAGAGCAGATGTCAATATACTAAATTCAAAGATAATACCTGCAAAATAATGGGTAAACTCCTTCAAACAAGTAATTGGGTTAGGGAACAAAGACTTATTGTATGAAATTCCTCAGGTTTCTATCTGTTTCAAAGAAAATTTTATAAAACTAAAATTTTTTGTTGTTGACATTCCTATTGATTGCATCTTAGGAAATGTATTTTTGGTCGTTGTAGAGCCACATGGATCTACTTTATATTTGTACCAAGCTCAAATGGTAGGTTGCAAACAATCAAGCTACGTTTTATTTCTACTACAAGGGCATCCACTATGGTACAGGCAATGCAACAAATTGAGAAAGCCAAAAATAAACTAGAAGAGCTCAAAGAACTAAAAACAACCATGAAAATAGGAGACTATCTACAGACTCCTATAATCAAGCAAAGGATCTCAAATTTGAAATCACAGATAGAAAAAGAATGTTGTGCATAAGAACCAAACACTTTCTGGCATAGGAAACAACATTGTGTGGAATTTCCATATAAGGATGAATATAAAGGAAAACCTTGCAAAAGCAGAGTAATTCCTATGAACAAAGAATACAGAGATCTCTGTCAAAAGGAAATAGCAAACCTGTTAGAAAGAAGACTAATCATAGAATCCAACAGTCCTTGTAACTGTTATGCCTTTTATGTCAATAAGCATTCAGAACAGTTAAGGGGAGTTCCAAGATTAGTCATGAACTACAAACCTTTAAACATTATTCTTTCAAATGATACTTACCATATTCCTCATAAATGGAATCTCCTAGCAAGGATTGCAGGGGCTAAAGTATTTTCCAAATTTGATATGAAATCAGGTTTCTAGCAAGTGGCAATTCGAGAATATGATTAATTTAAAATAGCTTTAAGTGTCCCAGCAGGACACTATGAATGGAGTGTGACGCCTTTTGGACTAAAATATGCTCCTTCCAAATTCCAAAAAAATGGATACGATTTTTAAACCATATTTTGACTAGTTATGTAGAACTTTTCTACAAATCAACTAGCTCTGATACCATGTAGAAATTCCCACTGTAGATCAACAGATTATGCAATATACTAAAACATAATACAATATCTACTTCTACAACACTTTGCAGAAGCTTAATTGAATTGAGCAAGATCAAGGGAACACATATAACTAAGAATGATAAATAAATCACACATAACACAGAGGAAATAACCCGAGGAAAGTCTCAGCCTAAAACCCCAATCTCTGTATTATCATACAAGTGGAAAATAGTCACAGAATTACACAAAGCCTTAGCTCGGAAGCTATCCATCTCTTAGTATAATCCCTCTGCTACTCATAGATAGTTAAAGGCCTCTCACAAACCTTCTCCTATGTCCTCCAAACCTCCTATTTCCTTGTGCAGTTTTTCTTGGGGTCTAGTGCTTCCACACGTGAATTCCCACCTCGCACTACTTACTTGGCCCAGTAGTAACTACGCAATCCTGAAGGAGATAAATCCTTCTACATAGATGAGTTTCCTTTATAGGAAAAATCCATCCAACTGATAGTACATTGTCCCTCCTCTAATCTCAACTGGGTCTCTGTCTGAAATGACATGCATGAGTTATTTATGAGAGAATATTCAGCTATCTGAAGTGCAGTAGTTGCATGCATGCATGCATTAACTAACTGAACTCACAATTAGTTCAAAAAACTATTTGAACTAATCTAACTGGACTTGACTTAGTTAATTGAACCAACTAATTACAACTCATCCTTATCTCTTTAACTGATGGATAAATTCCTCAATCAATGGAGAAATTGTTGCATGTCTTCACATAGACTTCATGTTTGATTTTCTCCAAGTAATTAACTCGAGATGAATTAATTAATTATTTTACAAACAACTGCTAAGATCAAATTCTAATTTTACTTCTCAATTTTAGTCCAGGGACTGACTAAAATTGGAATCTGTCTCGAACTGCTATATAGCAATGCTATTTTTAACACTTCCATTTTTCATTCCTTGTTGCTATGTCCAACACTGGTACCCAAACTACTATTTATAGCAGTGTTATTTTTAGCACTTCTATTTTTAGCATTTCTAGTTGCCATTTTCAACACTCCCTCTCAACAAGAAAGGCTTCCACTCGAACCTGATCCTGAACCTTTGGAATGTTCTTCATGCAACACTTCTTCCCGGTGTGGTTGCTCCAACAACTCTAGAAACAAAAAAAAAACTCCCAACTGACCTCCCTGTTGGTCTAGAAACATCGTCTAATGTTGAAGCTCCATCTTCTGCTAACAAGTGCTACCTCTCTGACCTCTAAGCTATTGAAACATCTCCATGCATATCGCATCGTTGCACACCCCTCTGTGCCATCCTGCACTGGTGCAACACTCTTGTGCCTCTTGTATTGCTGCAACCTACTAGCTCTACACAGTCTTGGGACTCCTGCACTGTAGCTCGCTTTATCTCTCTATCTGCATCTGCCTCTAACCACTCAGCCAGTCTTTCTACTCCTCATCGGGGCCCCTGTAGAAAAGTCGAGTCAAAGAGGCTAGGTACCTCAAGGATCCTGCCCCTATTCTAGCCTTCTTGGGACTGTCACTCCACATCGCCCCACCTTCGACCTGGAGGTATGGATGCATGTGATCCCTCTACCCACTTGGCTCAAAATTTCCCCATACTAGAGGTATCTACATGAGTGGATGCCTCCACTCTGTCTCCTCTCGACTTCTCCAGTTGTGGCTGCTCCACAACCTCCTGAAGCTGCTTCACCAATTGTGGCTCCTCCACAATTGTCTAAGACTTCTTCTGGCGCTGCACGTTGAGAGGTAATTTACTCTCCCTTTCAAACACCAAGTATCTAACCTTTTCCTTGCTCCTCAAGGATTTTCATGCATCTTGTACCTTAAGTGCATACAAGTTCTTGGCTAGCACACCAAGTTGTTTCATCGTTCCCGTCATCACGAAATTTTCTGGAATAAGAGCTGATTTTAAATCAGCAATATCTCTCTCATTCAAACTCCAATTCAGTCGATTTCTTATTTGAATTTGGGTTTTTTTCCGCAAGGAATCGAGATCTACTATTTGTTTCTGAAAATTTTGCACAAAAATTTTCAGATCTGCTCTAAATACTCGCGGCCCAATTTTTTTTGTTTTTACTTTGAATTCTCTTCTTCGTGTATATTGTTCTCTGCTTTGATCACCTTTGCTCCGATACCATGTAGAAATTTTATAAAAATCAGCTAGCTCTCATACCATGTAGAAATTCCCACTGTAGATCAACAAATTATGCAATATACTAAAACACAATACAAGATCTACTTCTACAACACTTTGTGGAAGCTTAATCGAATTAAGCAAGATCAAGAGAACACATATAACTGAGAATGAGAAATCAATCACACATAACATAGAAGAAACAACCCGGGGAAAGACTCAGCGTAAAACCCCAATCTCTGTATTATCATACAAGTGGAAAATAGTCATAGAATTACACAAAGCCTTAGCTCGGAAGCTATCCATCTCTCAGTATAATCCCTCTGCTACTCATAGACAATCAAAGGCCTCTCATAAACCTTCTCCTTTGTCCTCCAAGCCTCCTATTTCCTTGCATAGTTTTTCTTAGGATCCAGTGCTTCCACACATGTGAATTCCCACCTCACACTGCTTACTTTGCCCAGTAGTAACTACACAATCCTGAAGGAAATAAATCCTTTTGCATAGATGAGTTTCCTCTATAGGAAAAATCCATCCAACTGATAGTACATTGTCCCTCCTCTAATCTCAACTAGGTCTCTATCTGAACTAACATGCATGAGTTATTTATGAGAGAATATTCAGTTATCTGAAGTGTAGCAGTTACATGCATGCATGCATTAACTAACTGAACTCACAATTAGTTCAACAAACTATTTGAACTAATCTAACTAGACTTGACTCAATTACTGAGCAACTATTAATCATCTTATCTCTTTACTGATGGTAAATTCCTCAATCAATGAGAATTGTGCATGTTTCACATAGACTTCATGTTTGTTTTTCTCCAACTAATTAACTCAAGATGAATTAATTAATTATTTTACAAACAGCTGCTAAGATCAAATTCGAATTTTACTTCTCAATTTTAGTCCAGGGACTGACTAAAATTGGAATCTATCCCGAACTGTTATTTTTAGCACTTCTATTTTTCATTCCTTGTTGCTATGTCCAACACTAGTACCTAAACTACTATTTATAGCAGTGCCATTTTTAGCACTTCTATTTTTAGCATTTCTAGTTGCCATTTTCAATAGGTTATTGGTATATATTGATGATGTTCTTATATTCTCTAAAAATGTCCATGAACACTTCAAGAATGTTCAGAAATTTGTACAACTGGTCAAAAATAATGGATTGGTTCTCAGCAAGAAAAAGATTGAAATCCTTCAGACAAGTATCAAATTCTTATGCCACATAATCAAATATGGGTAGATCACTCTACAAAAGCATGCTCTAGAATTTGTTGATAAATTTCCAGATATTATCACTGAAAAACTCAACTGCAAAGATTTTTGGGATGCTTGAACTATGTGAGTAGTTTTTATAAAGATTGTGCCAAAGACAAAATATTATTTAATCAAAGGTTACAAAAAAATCCACAACCATGGTCTCAGACACACACAGAAGCCATCAGCAGAATCCAAAATAAGGTAGTAACTTTCCCTATTCTTCATATTGTTGATGAAAATTCTTTCAAAATTGTTGAAACAGATGCCAGTGACATGGGTTGGGGAGGAATTCTAAAGCAAAAGAAGGACAGAGAAGAACAAGTTGTCTAGTTCATCTCAGGAACCTGGAGCCCATCTGAGAAGAACTACTCTACTATAGAAGAGGAAGTTAGAGTAGCATGGAATTGCATTGGCAAATTTGATGTCCACCTAATCCATAAAAAGTTTCTTTTAAGGACCGATGCCTCTCCACTGAAAAAGGTCCTCAACAAAGACATAAAGAAACCTGGAGAAGCTAAGTTTGCAAGGTGGCAGGCTCTATTTTCAAATTTTGACTTTGAAGTCAAACACATTAAAGGAGAAAAGAATTGTTTACCTGAATTCTTGAGTAAAGAATGCCTCAGTCAGAAAGATAATGTCATGGTGATAGTGACAGAATGGGATCCCTCCCAGCACACATAAATTCTAAGAAGCATTCCTGAAACACAAAGTTGGGAAGAATAATGTACAAGGTGGAAACCTACATGGCAGCTAAGAAATACAAAGATACTAGATGCAAATCTACAATATCATACAGACATATAGCATCTAGTACTAGAAAGAAAGATCTACCCCAAAGGTAGCAAGTGGATACATGACATGGTGTACTAACGGAGTATGTTAGCTACTCATTTAGTCGAAGAATCCCTAAGCAAAGATTTTTGGGATATCAATGTGATCTAGATAGAAGGAATCAGTCAAAAAAGATTCTTCAATAAATTTTCTACTATTAATCGAACCAGATGGCCAAGTTGGTATGATATGCCTAGAATGTAGCCACAAGGTGATCTAGCCATTGTCTTTCCAGATACTATTTATAATTTCACAAACTACAAAAAACTATGGTGGGACATTATGAATGTAGACGGAGAGGATGAAACTCATTACACTAGAGTAAAATTTGGAGCTACATGGTCTACACAAAAACAGAGACAATGTGAATGGCTTCAACAATGGTGGGCTGATTTTGGTATTAACAAAACAGTTATGGACCCCCTCTTCTTCCAAACAAACTAAAAACTAGAATGTAATGATTGTGGATTTTTAACTGAGTGTTGGCACACTCCTTGTAAGACTATTGGGGATTTAAATATTTACCCAGACAGTCAAATTCTTGGTTACCTTATGAAAATACACCATGAATGGTTAGTCATGACCAAGATAAAAACACCAAATTGTTCTAAGCAAGCCAATGATTATACGAAGGATATATGCAAAGGCTTGGGACTCATGTAGATATTCCAAGATAAGATTTCCAGGGACCACACCTGTGGGAGACTAATGAAGGTTCTCATGGGCTTGTCCTAAAAAAGCATCCACTATGTAATAATGATGTCTACTCACAAGACTGTACGTGACCAGTTTTCTCGTGGGATTTACTGTTTAAAAGTCTCCACTATGTAAATATCTTATCTTTCTATAGTTTAAAGCAATAAACAATGTAAATTTTTCCGTGGGATTTGTTCAAATGATCCACTGTGTAAACCAATACAATGATCAGAAATTTCTTGCTTTTATCTCCTTAGAGTTCAGATCTAAGAAGCCTACGCCTCAAAGTGAGAGCTCTGGTGAGAACCTATAGTGGCAAGATTCTTAGGATTGAATTTTGTCAAGTGTGTTTTAGAGATTGAAGTTCTGAGATAAAGTCTGCGAAAGGCCAGGAAACCTTCAGATAGCTTCTTGTTTGTTAAGTCACAACATCTGATAAAAGCCTAAGTAGTTTATCTCTAGTAATGAGCTATGAAATCTCTCTCTGAAAAAATGTAAGAAAAATCTTCATAAGGAATATGAGCATCCATTTCTGAGTTGAACTTTCATCTGAGTACTTTCCTATTATTCTCCCTATGTTATATTGTCTGTTGAGGTAGTATCTATGAAACAAGAGGTTCACTTGAGATTCGTCGAGGTCTGAGGAACACCAGTCCATTAAAGGCAAGAGGCCAAGTGAAGGACGCTAGAGTGTGAAAGTCTAGAGGTTCGTTTATGGGTTCGTGTAAAGGTTCGTGTATTGGTCACAAAGAAGAGACTCAAAAAGAACAAGCTTCGTGCTTGAAGACCCTGCAACAAATTGTGGCATAACATTAGCTTAATAATGCAAGGATATTAGCCGTTATCATTATAAATTATGTTTTTTCTTTTTTAAAATTTCAGATTTTATTTGATTTCCATATATATAGAAATGTTTTTTTCACGCGTAATTTTGTAATTTATGAACATGTTTACATTTAATATGTAAATTTTTAAATTAATAATTTTTGTTGTTTTTATGGATTATGAGTTTAGTTTGGAAGAGATTGCAAAGTTATTAAATATTTGTTAATTAAAAAATCGAGATGGTAGGATTATACAAAATTTTGTTTTTTATATATGGAATATAAATTGTAAATTTTTTTTTTCAAAAAAATATAATGGAAAAAATTATATAAAATAATTGATGGATCGAAAAAATACACACACATCTATATTTTATTTACTCACAATTACTATTACATCATTCTAAACCATCTCATTTTTTTTATTCAATTCATTCATTCTCAAGGTCTTATTCTTTTAAAATGCATTTCACTTAATAGACTTCATGAATCATTTCAATGATGTCCAAATCCCACTCACCTAAAACACTTTTTGCATTTGTAATGTGGGCAATTGATGTACAAATCCCACTCATCTAAAACACCTTTTAAATTTGTAATGTGGGCCATTGACCCTTCTCCAAATTTATAACATACATGTTTCAACTTAACAAACTATATAATTATCTATTTAGTTATGAAATTATATAATTATTTAAAACCAAATAAACTTTTTCCTTTATATAATCATGGTGAATCATTAACATTTTAGGGAGGTCCAATAACTTATGATTAGCAAGCACTGACACATCACTTATGGCATAACAAAAGCCTAGACAATAACATCACTTGGGTAGAAGCACCTACCTTAAGATTTAGAACTCAACCTTGACTAATAAAAAAAACAACCTTGACTAATAAAAAAACAAATAATATTTACAACCAATCTAATTACCCACCCAAAATCAAAAAATTTATCCAAATATTCAAAACACAAATTTCATAAACTATACCAACCCAAAATCAAAGAAATTATCCAAATATTCAAAACACAAATTTCTTAAACTATAATGAGTTAAAAGTTAAAACAACCTTACACAATTTTCTTCCATGTCAAACAAATTTATTCAAAACACAAATTTGATACGCTATAATGAATTTAAAATACAAAACAACCTTACACAATTTTCTTCAATGTTTTCTTACACCCAATTCGAATATATGCTAATTTAATTTTAATAAATTAGCATTTTTAAGATTAGTCTAAGAAGTCATTTATACGTTGATCTTTGATTATCTGGGCGTTGGAAAAGAAAAAGACTTAGTTGAACTCCAAGCAGAATATCTAAAGTGGGGCTCAAAGATTCTTGCACCTCACATTACAAAAATTTTCAACATCATACAATAGGGGCTCCCCATAGATTGGACAACTAGTTTGGAAATACCTCTTTTCAAGAGCAGTGATGTCAATAATCCCTCCAATTATAGGACCATCATGATAAACCATTTGTTTGCAAAGCTATTTGGAAGCATTCTACAAAACAAAATTAGAAAGTGGGAAGAAAAAAGAGATAAGCGTGCTAAAGGGCAAGTAGGTTTTGGACCTAAACATTCCACAGTTGATCATTGAATAACTTTAAGGCTCATCATTGAAAAAGTTTGGGAGAAAAGGGAAGAAGTCTTTTGTTGCTTTTTTATTTCAGAAAAAACGTTTGACTTGGTTCCTAGGGATAAGCTTTGGCACAAAATGGAGGAACTTGGGGTTCCTAAACATTTGAGAGCAGTTGTGCATAGGTTGTATGAAGAGGTGAAAGTCAAAATTAGAACTTCAGCAGGCATTTCTGAAAGTTTCAGAAGTGATATCGGGGTCAAGTAAGGTTGCCTACTGTGTCCTACCCTTTTTGGTTTATATATCAACAAGCTTGAGGAGTGGTTAAATTTGCAAGGAGGTGATGGTATCTATTTGGGAAAGTTTTTTATAAGGCTTCTTTTGTATGCATATGACCTTATTCTGATTTCTAAAACAACTCTTGGTTTGCAAGAGGAATTACTATCCCTTGAGAATTTTTGTAGAAGTGTGGGGATGCAAGTCAATATCAACAAAACAAAAGTAGTGGTTTTCTCTAAGAAAAGAAAACATAACCAATATAAGTTCTACTTTGAAGCAAAAATTCTGGAAGAAGTTGTGAATTACAAATATCTCATAATTGACTTCAACAAAAATCTAAGCTGGAATAATTGTAGAAATAAAAGAACTTTGGGGGGTTGGAAAGCATTTTATGTTTTTCAAAATAGGTGTAGAGAGGCAAAGTTATGGGACTGGAAAACCACTCAAACTCTTTTTGGGATTCTAGTGATTATGGTGATTCTCTATGGTTGTGAACTATGGGCCAGCAGTACATCCGACATGCGGTGGAGACAAATTGAGAAAATTTAAAAGCGTTTGATTACAAACAAATTCAAGATTAAAAGTGCAGTTCCTTATGTTATCTTGTTAAGTGAAACAGGGACTACTCCTATTGAAGTAATTTCTATGGTGTGAGTCATAAGGTATTTAAAAATAATTAATCAAATGGAATAAAATAGATGGCCTAAGGTTGTCTTTAATGATAGATTGTGTAAGAGAAAAAGTACTTGGATGCAGCAAAATAACAAATCGTTTAGTAGATGGGGTATTTGCTTGAACGTATGTCCCATAAATAGCAAAGAGATAAAACCTTTTGTTATGGAAAATTTCCACAAGCGTACTTGGGATAAGGAGTTAGGAAGAAAGAAAAAGTACTATATTGAAGTGTTTAATCCCACTCATAGTGATCAACCAAAAGCATACATAGAGGCCAATATCTCTTAGAGAGCCAAAATTCTTATTGTTCAATTAAGGACTAATTCTCATCAACTCTATTGTGAAATAGGGCACTAGAAAAGGCCAAAAGAAGTGTGGGAGGAAAGAATATGCATTTTTTGTTCTTCCAGAAAAGTGGAAACAGAAAAACATTTCATTTTAGAATGTGAGGCCTTCAAAGACAACAAGGAAAATTATGTAGATATGTTGGCAGCCAACTCTTGGGATAATCTATTTAGCAAGGGGTTTGTCGAGAAGCTAGGAGCATTTATTTTGAAGCTTCACAGAAAAATGGTCAAATACATCAAACAGATGAAGAAGCAATTTTTCCCATAGGCTATATTTAGCCTTGTGGACGCTAAAATAATTTCTTTCTTTCTTTCTTTCATCCATGCAATTATTATGTGTTCCATGCTATGTCGTCTGCTTCAAAATCAATATGTCTTCCAGCTGTTACCTCCTCTTCGATGTCCATGTCATAGTAGTCAGTCTCAATGTAAAGTGACTCTCAGCCAAAAGCCAGCAATATGAATGTTGAAAAGGTTGGGTTGTTTTGAGGCTTCGTATTAACCATTTTGAAAATTTTAGTCAAAAAATGGTTTTCTCTTGATATTTTTTGGAAATTCAAGTTATAGCTATTAAGTTTCAAAATTTTAGGTGCTCTACTGGTTCTTGAGGGTGCTGAATCCATTTTCACCATTAAAAGAATGATTAAAACACTCTCAATTTCAGATTTTTTGATAAAAAAATCATCGGATTCTAATGAAAAATGATCATCCAGGCAAAATCGTCATCTACTTAGACAAGTCTGTCTTGAAATCTTGCAGCGGACTCATTCCATTTTTGTGTCCCTGAACAATCTTCTTTAAATTTAGAAAAAATCTTAAAATTGTAAATTTAATTACGTAAATAAGTGTGTTTATTTTGGAATAGAGTTTAAGCATTTTAATTTAATTATAAATAACTATAAGTAGTTATGTTCTTTTTATCCTTCTAATTAAATTGATTAATTAAAAAAGGTCATAAGAGCATGTTTCATATAAATATAAATTATGGTTTTTGGGGCGTGTGATCTTAGTAAGCTATGGTATTGGCTCATGCTATTGTGAGGTTTATTTACAAATAATGAATCTTTATAGGAAAGTGGGACTGAATCTCCATAGTTAAGAATCCTATTACATGTTTTTTTAAATGATTAATATATAAACTCATGTATTAATTCTTTTTATAATTAATAATAATATTTAGCATAAATTATATTTACTTTCTTTTTTCTTTTTAATTTTGACAATGTAAAATATTTGTGAGATAACATTTGATGTATTTGTCATTAAATTTATAAAATACATTAATTTATATATCATTTTTATATATCTATCTTTATATATATATATATACTATATAAATATATATATTATATATATATATATATTATAATATATATATATATATATATATATATATATAATTCTAAAATAATTTTAAATAATTAAAAATATCTTTAAAACAATAATTCTAACTCAAAAACAAAAAATATTAATTAATTTATTCATTCATTCATTAGAAAAATTGAAAGGAAAAGAACAAAACCTTGATTTCAAAAAAGTTAAATAAATATTATGATTTCAAGGGAAACTTTAGTTATTATTCCTTGCCTCAACAAGGACTATAGCATTCACTTCACAATCAAAGTGCGTTGACTATGTATTATTATGCTAAGTTTTTACAATTTTAATCAAAGTTTTGAGAAAATGTCGAATATTTCTATTTTTCTGTAAATTCAAAAAAAAAAACTTATTTCTAATTTTCCATTTTCTAAGTGAGCCTTGATGCGACATAATTCCATTGGTGGAGGGAGATTTATTTTTGGTATATTTCAATGCCTCACAAACCATTTTAAAATTAAAAAGGATAATTTTGTGAGTGGTCATTCCATCGATGAGTGTTATGACACTAGAATTGGTAAAATGCTCTAAGCAAATCCTTTACATAAGCACGAGGGTGGGGCATTTTTTTAGTTAGTGCTCTGACACTGATAACAAGACAAGTATTGCTAGTGCATTTATTGCTTATTATTTCATTTTAAACTCTTTTCCATTTCAAACATTTAAAAATTTAGATGTGTGGGAGAACAGTTGCATAGGATTATCAATATGGTGCAGAGTGAAGGATGTGAGGAGGACAAGGTATGTGTAGGAGAATGGGGGTGCAGAGGTAACTTTATTCCGCAGATGCAAAATTAATTTAACTAGGAACAAAAACTTTAATTTGTAATGTTTGGTGGATCGATGGGTTGCAAAGCATGGAATAGAGACTTTTGTCCACAATGTTTCAGTCCGCCTTCTGCACTTGTCTCTCCCACATGAAGGGTGGAAGAGGGAAATTTATTCCACAGAGATGAAATTATCTAAACTTTAAGCAAAAACTCAGTATCCAATATTAAGTGAACTATCTTTTCTATCCGTGTGAGAAAGGAATGTTGTGTAGGAGAATGGATGTGTGAATGAATTTTTTCAATGGCAAATTTATGTGGAAGACCGCAACATCACAAATGAATAAGAGGTGTTGTGTGGGAGAATATGTGTGCGGAGCAAGGACAAGAGATGTTAATACATTGTGAAACCCTCTCAGTTCTTTTGCACCTCAATAGTCGGTACAATGTATCAACTTTATGGAGATCCAAGTTAATTGTATCCCTGCACCACTCTTGTTTACATAAGCAACCTATAATTGCATGAGTCCTGACATCATTAGGCATAGCAATAGCATAATATTAATACAATCTAAACGATATGTAAGGAGATGACCTGTGCATAGGCGTATTTGATGAATCGAATGTTGAAAACACTGATATTTACCCACAACAATGGTTTCTATTTATCAGAGGACATACATTGGGACGATAAAAAAATATGGATGGTAGATTTATCTTCGATATAAATATTTTGTAACATGTTTCAGATGCAAAATAGTAGCAGTTGATGACTATATTAGGAAATGAGTCAGCGAAAATTTAAAATGGCTAGTAGAGTGAGGAAAGAAGTTATTTGTAGTATTTGTAATAGTGGAGTATGTAATGTTTGTTTTTTGTCGAATGTGTTTAAAAGTTGGGAGTGTTGTTGCAGATTTTATTGCCTTGCATAAACTATTATCTCTAAAGTTGAGGTCGCATAAAATCACGTCATCAGATTTCAATGGTGTCTAAATAGCGTGTCTAATTTTTGTATGAGAAGTACGAAATTCTGAACATAAGGCCATTGAGATAGAGTATTAATTCATTGTTGTGTGGTGTTTCATGACAAAGGGATCAATCTATCTCAAATCAATGTAGTGTGATGCTCCTTATTATCGATAGCTAGTATAGGTTGGAAATGCCATTCAAGCTCAGTTTGAAATTGATATGTGATTTTATGTGATGCTAGCTCTAGCATAAACTATTAATACATGGTTGGTGGCATTGGTTAGGGAATACTTTAGTGTATATCGATAGCCTTTTGTCCAGTATTTATTGAGGTAATGTATGTAGAGGTACAAAATATTATGAAAGATAGTTTTTGTTCCTTGATTTGTATATCTCACTTGAATGTGTTGGTTTTTTATTTCGAATGAATTGTAATGTTTATTTCTCTTTGCATTGAATTTTTTAAAATTTCCACTATGTGCAATATTAGCATTTCTATTACCAAAATCAACTGACTTGAACACATTAAACATAAATCTATTGGTGTAAACTATTAATTCATGGTTGGTGGCATTAGTCCAGAAATACTTTAGTGTATCATGATAGTTTTTTGTTCAGATATAGTATGTGTTATGATGAGAGCCAATCCTTGTCTATGTTCAAAGATTTCTGTTTAGTATTGTGTGGGAGATATGTATGCGAAAGAAATGTGTGGGGGAATGTATACGGATTCATGTAGTTGGCTTGAGCACATTGTGAAAGTTAGCTTTGTACAATGTTGTTCGAAACTAATAGATATAGATATATAGATATATAAGGGATTAACACTAAAACCCAAGGGAATAATATTAAACCCAAGGGACTAATATTATAAACCCAATGTATATAAACCCTAAGATAAATATTATAAACACTAAAATAAACATGATCGACCATCGTTGATTTTCATATTGAAACAATCCTTATCACAATTCCATGTTGAACCATGGTTGACATCATAATAAACCATGGTTGACTGGGGAATAATAAACCCAAGCGATTGATATTATAAACCCAAAGGAACAATAAACCAAATGGATTAATACTAAAACCCCAAGGGATTATGAACCTGAGGAATAATATTAAACAAAAGAGACTAATATTATAAACCCAAGGTATACAAACCCTAAGATAAATATTAAAAATATTAAAATAAACATGGTTGAATTAATAAACCCTAAGAATTAATATTTTAAACTCAAGGTATTAAAAACCAAAATGAATATTAATCTTATAAACCCAAGGAACTAATAAACCCAACCGTTTAATATTATAAACCCAAGGTATTAGTGAACCCAAGGGATAAATATTAAAAACCTAAGGGATGAAAAAGTGCAAGGGATTGGTATTACAAACACAAGAGGTTAATAAAACTGACCATGATTGATATCATAAACCCAACCTAATAATAAACCCAAGGGATTAATACTAAACCCCCAAGGGACTACGAACCCAAGGGATTAATACTAAACCCCCAAGGGACTACGAACCCAAGGGAATAATATTAAACCCAAGAGACTAATATTATAAACCCAACATTGGTAATCCCTAATATAAATATTACAAACACTAAAATAAACATGGTTTATTTTCATGGTGAGACAATCCTTGTCACAATGCGACATTCAACCATGGTTGACCATGGTTGGCTATGATTGACAACGGTTGACCATGATTGATATTGTAACCTAAGGGAATAACAAACCTAAGGGATTGATATTATAAACCCAAGAGATTAATATTAAAACCCCAAGGGATTATGAACCCAAGGGAATAATATTAAACCCAAGGGACTAATATTATAAACTGAATGTTTATAAACCTGAAGACAAATGTTATAAACATTAAAATAAACATGATTGACCATCATTAATTTTCATATTAAGACAATCCTTATCAAAATTCCATGTTGGACCATGGTTGACATCATAATAAACCATCATTGATCGGGGAATAATAAACCCAAGCGATTGATATTATAAGCCCAAAGGAACAATAAACCTAAGGGACTAATACTAAAACCCCAAGGGATTATGAACCTAAGGGAATAATATTAAACCCAAGGGAGTAATATTATAAACCCAAGGTATATAAACTCAAGTGGAGACAATTTTTTTCATAATGCGAAATTGGACCATGATTGACCACACTTGACCATGGTTGACCATGATTGGTAGTATAAACCCAAGTTAATAATAAACCCAAGGGATTGATATTATGAACCCAAGGAATTAGTGAACCCAAGGGATAAATATTAAAAACCTAAGGGATCAAGAAGCGCAAGGGATCAATATTACAAACACAAGAGATTAATAAAGCCTAGGAATTAATATTCTAAAAACAAAGGTTTGATAAACTCGCATGATTATTAACATTATAAACCCAAGTGATCAATAATCCTTAGAGATTTTTAGTATTATAAACTCAAAGAATAAATAAACTAAACAGATAAACATTATAAACCTAACGAATTAAACCCTTAATATTGGGGTTTAATAAACTGAAGGGATTTTTTTATGTGAATAAGATAGAATATATTACTGAAAAAAGAGAGTGATTACATGGGTTGGGTTGTGTGGGTAAGAGAACCCGACACAAAGACCAACAAAATTGTTTGCTCTAGCTTCTTATTTTCTCCTTCTACAATGCGACTTTACCAAAATTGGGTTTTGTATAGTATGGTAGTTACAGTGGTGAATATCTAGGAAACCTTTTTACAACAGACTCAAAAATAAGAGTTAAGGACTTAGTTGGTACTAAACAGACAAATCTAAGGTTCTTCTCTTCCGAGATTGTGAGGTCTACTGCAATTAGACAACTACGGGGGAGAAGAGACAAAAGAGAACTAGCAAAATTCATTCTGGATTGGTAGTGATAGGGTCGTCATCCAGACTGATGGGAGTTTCCTTAGTACTCCCCTCTTGCAGCGCAGTAGCATTCAGTCGACTTGAGGAGGCTCCAATGATTTATTTCTTAATACTTGGAAACCCATCAGTGGCTGAGTGGACTTTCACCGTTGATTTCTCCCTGATGACTGTATACTACGGAGAGTCCCTAGTAATGAAGTGGAAATGGTGGACTATCTCAACAAAGATCATGAAATTTTTAGTGAGACTATTTATTTTGGTTTCGAGCACCTTAGAATGCTCCTCCTACTCCTGCAAGGCAAGACCCATGATAGTTTTCATCTGCCACCAGGTTTTTATGGTGTGCACATAAAGGTTCTTGCATGCTCTGGTGAGAGCCGGATCAGGGATCCATGCAAAGTCCGCATCAATATCCTCTAAAGTGGCAGCTTTGTGAAGAGCACTCGCTTGAGCTTCAAGGTTAGCGATACACTCTTGGGTTTCAGGTTGAGTGTTGTTGCAAAGTTCAAATTTGTGCGCCTCGTGGAGGTCTCAGCGTGAGTAGTGTGGGACAAACCCAAAGAATGCGAGCAGGAGGCAAATTTACCATGACCGCACCCCTGACTGGAGGTCGGGCTAGAGGAGTGCTTTGAGGCCATGAGAAAGAAAGAGGGACAAGAGAGCCAGAACAACCATAGAATAGAGGAAATGGGGGGGGCAAGAGAGTAGAGGGAATGACAGGAAGGAGAGGGCTGAGGGGGAAATAAAATGAGGTAGGAGAACCTTAGGGGGCATGTAGTGAAGGGGAGGGGAGGGAAGGGGAAGCGTACAAAGTACAGGGGTTAGGAGTTGGAGAAGGAGCCTTACAGACCTGATGGGACTCAATGGCAGCAACCTCGTGGGAGAAATGGGTTGTGGCAGGAATGTCCAGCACATCTGTCGATTTGAGGATGGGTCTAGGCGTATGCACCTGAGAACCATCCTTCTCCCAATACTTATAATCATCCTTGTTGTGATGTAGGGTACACAAATAGCTATTGTTCAGTATTCTAGTTTTCCTTGTCATTAATAGTTGCGCAGTGCTGACGGAGATCGCTATCTTCCAAAAAATTCCATGACCTATATTTTAGGCAAAGGGTCCTTGTTGTCCCCTCATTGGCTAACCTATCCGCGAGCTTGTTTTCATTTCTTCTGATGGCCTAGAATTGTAAACCTTCCATGATGTCTATTTTTTGTTTTATTTTCTACATAATTTTGTTTAGGTGCGAGTTATCTGAGACTTCGGCCACCTCGATACCTTGTTGGATATTTTTACGGATCTAAGTGGCCAGAGTAGAGTCCCCTTCAATGATCAGAGGGCTGAGATTTATTCTTTTCGAGATGGTGAAGCCATGTTCTAGAGCATGTAGTTTAGCAGAATTGTTAGTTGTTGAACCATTGTTACCCTCATAGACCCATAATATTTCACCTCTTTTGTTCCTAAAGACACCTCCAAAACTAGTCAGGCCTAGGTTACCTTTAGTTGTGCCATCGTAGTTAATCTTAGTGGTTCCTAGCTCTGACGGCCTCCATGTGTCCTTATATTTATCATTCCTAGATGAGTAAGAGGCGTCAAGGACACTAATCTCGAGGAGGTCCAACATGGACAAAATTCTCGCATCAGACTTGTTGGAAGGGCCATTGATATTCTGAAGGGGGGATGAAGCCATTGTCTCTCGAATGGAACTCTTGATCTTAGATAATGTGATTTCCTCCAGAGTTGAGATGCCTCAAAAAATTCTAGCGTTACGTTCCTTCCATAAATCCTAGCAGACCAAACCTAGTATTATGTTCAATGCTCTATTAACAAAAGGATGGGAGGAGAAGGAAGGTTTCTAGTTCGAGATGGTGATGAGTATGGAGGATGGATCCCGATCCGAACTGTTGAAGACCAAGAAAACCCAATCCCAAATTTTGGATGCATAGAGGCATTCTTTCAGGAGATGGTTTGAAGTTTCTTCCTCTTCCTAACAAAGTTGGCATCTGGAGGGACCAATAAATCCTTTTTTCCTTATATTATCTCAAGTAAGAATCTTCCCATGTAGGACAAGCCATAGGAAAATAGAAATTTTTGGCCAATGTTTTTTGTCCCCGATAGATCTCCATTTAGGGTCTAGTTGAATTTGATCATGCTCTGCTATATATTTGTAGGCTTCTTTTAAATTGAAGTGACGAGTAGTGTTTTTGCCCCATTGTACTTTGTCCTCTGAGGTGTCTGTTACACTAAAATTTGTCACCATGACTATCTGCAGTTAATATGGCTCCATCAATAGTCATATTATCCTCCTTGTCAAGCCTCATACCTCTACTCTTCATGTCAAACTTCAAAAAGAGAGAAAGTCAGTTAAAAAAATGTTTATCTCTGGGTACGCAGGTTCTCTCTACCTTGCCTGCGTGTACGCACTCCAAACACACTGTACTTGCGTACTTGTACGGTCTGTAAGCTAAAGGTTGGGTGCGTACCCCTGTAAAGGTCAAAAGGCGTGAGTTTCATCTTTAAAAAGTTACTTGTGGTCACTTCTAGAGCCTTCTAGAAGAGTTTTTGACGTGTATTGAGCACCTCCAGATGGTTCATGCATCCCTATGATAGAGGGGCTTATCCGATCAAGAGAGGAGCTACCCCATCCAAAAGAGGGAGCATCCCATTGATGTTGGAACTGAATAACCTCCTCTAGAATACTATAAATACAGGCATTGGGCCATGGGAGGAAAGGTTGAAAGCTGAACATTCTAAAGGGTAAATGCTACTGGAATTAGGACTTCCATTGTTTACTTGTAAGGAGAGATCACTAGCCTTCCTTGTTGCCATATTGGGAGTGGGTGAGCTTGTCAAAGTAGAGGAAATCTCTTGCTGGACCCTGGGAGGAGCTTGCACAACACCAAGGCTCAGGTTGTAATGGTTCCTTTTGATTATTTAATACAAATAAGTCCATTCTTCTCAATGATTTGTTGTTAATGAATTATTTCATGTACTCCTTGGTCTATGTGATGAATATGCTTTGTTTTATGATGAATATTCAGATGTTATGTAATCGTTTGCTTTGTTAGTGTATGCAGGTCTTAAAGTGAAGGAGGAGCTCATCTGGATTAGCAAGGCTGGACTGCTACAACAAGCGTTGGACCTAAGGTAAGATCGAAAACATTTGAATTCTCGTAGAATGATGTGTATTTAGAGAAGGATAGCTCTTGTTTGGTTTGTTTGTCACTAGAGAGTCTTAGACTCCTAGGGAGGTTAGATTTGTCCGCAAATATAACTCTTTCCGCATGTACCTTGATTTGAGTCATTATGCTGGGGGCATGTGAACTTATAACAAGCATAGTTTTTCATTTCAAGCTTGCGTAAACATGAAACCGAATCCGAGCATAGTTCTTTTTCCTGTGTCAAGCTCATTAACAAATGAAACAAATCCTCCTCTAATTGAGTCGAGAGTTGGACTAGACCTCATAAATGTTAAGTTGTATATTTAGGTTAGTTGTTTCAGTCTTTTGCATAGTTTTCTTATAGTTTGAGTTCAAGTCTTTCAAATGTGATCTCGTATCTGAACATTCATTTCATCCAACTAGTTGAATGAAATGAAGCTGGGGGGGCATGCGCTCTAGCAGTTATGCTTAGAGGGCATTCAAGCACAGTTTTCACTCTGAGTCAACCTCGTTAAAAAATGAATCAGGTTAGAGGATAGTTACTGTTACCGAGTCAACCTCGTTAAAAAATGAATCAGGTATGAGGATAGTTCTTTTCTTGTGTCAACCTCCTTAAAAATGAAACAACTCCCTTTTCAAGGTAAAATATTGAAAGTAAACCTTCATTCCAGCCATCTAGTTGAGTGCAATGAAGCCTGGGGGGCATGTACCTCACTTTGCATCATTATACTGGGGGCATGTGAACTTTTTGAGCATAGTTCCTTGTCTTGTGTCAAGCTCGTTAAAAAATGAAACAAGGGTAGGTTAGGTAGGTAGATTGTAGAGAGTAGTCATGAGCATAGTTCCTTGTCTTGTGTCAAGCTCGTTAAAAAATGAAACAACTCCCACAAGTCTTTCCAAGATTTAGAAAGTAAAGCTTCATTCCATCCACCTCTTTGAATGCAATGAAGCTTGGGGGGCATGTACCTTGATTTGAGTCATTATGCTGGGGGCATGTGAACTTATAACAAGCATAGTTTTTCGTTTCAAGCTTGCGTAAACATGAAACCGAATCCGAGCATAGTTCTTTTTCCTGTGTCAAGCTCATTAACAAATGAAACAAATCCTTCTCTAATTGAGTCGAGAGTTGGACTAGACCTCATAAATGTTAAGTTGTATATTTAGGTTAGTTGTTTCAGTCTTTTGCCTAGTTTTCTTATAGTTTGAGGTCAAGTCTTTCAAATGTGATCTCGTATTTGAACATTCATTTCATCCAACTGGTTGAATGAAATGAAGCTGGGGGGGCATGCGCTCTAGCAGTTATGCTTAGAGGGCATTCAAGCACAATTTTCACTCTGTTTCAAGCTTGTGTAAAAATGAAACTACTTTGAAGCATAGTTTTTCTTTGT